>PISX010007124.1:0-91618 GCA_004024625.1 Mellivora capensis
TGTTCCATGCTCCTGGATTGGAAGAACAAATATTGTGAAAATGTCGATGCTACCTAAAGCAATCTACACATTTAATGCAATCCCTATCAAAATCCCACCCATTTTTTTCAAAGAAATGGAACAAATAATCCTAAAATTTATATGGAACCAGAAAAGACCTCGAATAGCCAAAGGAATATTGAAAAAGAAAGCCAAAGTTAGTGGCATCACGATTCTGGACTTCAAGCTCTATTACAAAGCTGTCATAATCAAGACAGTATGGTACTGGCACAAAAACAGACACATAGGTAAATGGAACAGAATAGAGAGCCCAGAAATAGACCCTCAACTCTATGGTCAACTAATCTTCGACAAAGCACGAAAGAATATCCAATGGAAAAAAGATAGCCTCTTCAATAAATGGTGTTGGGAAAATTGGACAGCCACATGCAGAAAAATGAAATTGGACCATTCCCTTACACCACACATGTAAATAGACTCAAAATGGATGAAGGACCTCAATGTGAGAAAGGAATCCATCAAAATCCTTGAGGAGAACACAGGCAACAACCTCTTCAACCTCAGCCACAGCAACTTCTTCCTAGGAACATCGCCAAAGGCAAGGGAAGCAAGGGCAAAAATGAACTATTGGGACTTCATCAAGATCAAAAGCCTTTGCACAGCAAAGGAAACAGTTAACAAAACCAAAAGACAACTGACAGAATGGGAGAAGATATTTGCAAACGACATATCAGATAAAGGGCTAGTGTCCAAAATCTATAAAGAACTTATTAAACTCAACACCCAAAGAACAAATAACCCAATCAAGAAATGGGCAGAGGACATGAACAGACATTTCTGCAAAGAAGACATCCAGATGGCCAACAGACACATGAAAAAGTGCTCCACATCACTCGGCATCAGGGAAATACAAATCAAAACCACAATGAGATACCACCTCACACCAGGCAGAATGGCTATAATTAACAAGTCAGGAAATGACAGATGCTGGCGAGGATGCAGAGAAAGGGGAACCCTCCTACACTTTTGGTGGGAATGCAAGCTTGTGCAACCGCTCTGGAAAACAGCATGGAGATTCCCCAAAAAGTTGAAAATAGAGCTACCTTATGACCCAGCAATTGCACTACTGGGTATTTACCCTAAAGATGCAAACATAGTGATCCCAAGGGGCACATGCACCCAAATGTTTATAGCAGCAATGTCTACAATAGCCAAACTATGGAAAGAACCTAGATGTCCATCAACAGATGAATGGATAAAGAAGAGGTGGTATATATACACAATGGAATACTATGCAGCCATCAAAAGAAATGAAATCTTGCCATTTACAACGATGTGGGTGGAACTAGAGGGTATCATGCTTAGTGTAATAAGTCAATCGGAGAAAGACAACTATCATATGATCTCCCTGATATGAGGAAGTGGAGATGCAACATGGGGGTTGGGGGGGGTAGGAAAAGAAGAACAGAAACAAGATGGGATCGGGAGGGAGACAAACCTTAAGTGACTCTTAATCTCACAAAACAAACTGAGGGTTGCTGGGGGGAGGGGGATCGGGAGAGGGTGGTGGGGTTATGGACATTGGGGAGGTTATGGCTATGGTTAGTGCTGTGAAGTGTGTAAACCTGGTGATTCACAGACCTGTACCCCTGGGGATAAAAATACATTATATGTTTATAAAAAATAAAAAAAAATTTAAAAAAATTTCATTACATGTATTCTCCCTCCTTTTTTTTTTAAAAGATTTTATTTATTTATTTGACTGACAGAGATCACAAGTAGGCAGAGAGGCAGGCAGAGAGAGAGGGGGAAGCAGGCTCCCTGCTGAGCAGAGAGCCCGATGTGAGGCTTGATCCCAGGACCCTGAGATCATGACCTGAGCCGAAGACAGAGGTTTAACCCACTGAGCCACCCAGGCACCCCTGTATTCTCCCTCTTTATTCAATCTTTCACAGATCTTTAATATCAACTTATTCAATTGAAGGCATTTTGTAATTCATGTTATTTTTATTTTATTATTTATTTATTTACATTTTTACTTATTTATTTTTAGAGAGAGAGAACCCACGTGGCAGGGAAGGAGAGATACTTTCAGGCAGGCTCCGTGCTCAGTGTGGAACCTAACACTGGGCTTAGTCTCATGACCCTGAGATCATGACCTTAGCCAAAATCATGATTTGGATGCTTAACTACTGATTCACACATGTGCCCCTAATTTGCATGCTATTTGAGAAGAGAAATATTTTCTCCCTTTTTTTTTGTCCTTTTCTCCCACCCTAATTTTGTTTCTCTCTTCACTTTGTTTAGTTTCAGTCTTTATTTAGCCAGAGAAGAGATAACAAATACAATACAAAATAAAACCATATCTATGACTCCATGAGGCTTAGAATGAATAAACTTTTAAAATAGTCTCATATTCACATAACCCTATATCTTGCTCATAGTGGTGTACCAAAATGCATTTTTACATATTTCATGTATCCGTAAACTTACCTTTACTATTAGAGATTATTGTCGGAAATCTTTTTATCATTTCATTGGTTCTCTTCTTAGCTACTCAATCTGCTTCAAAGTAGCAATTGTCTTCTCCACTAACTTTCAGGACTAAGCAAGTAATAATATATTTTTTAAAGTTTTTATTTAAATTCCAGTTAGTTAACTGAAATATATTATTAGTACATATATTTTATATTACATATATAATATATTACATATATACATTATAATTATAATATTAGTTTCAGGTATACGATATAGTGATTCAGCACTTCCCTACTGCACTCAGTGCTCCTAGCAGCAAGTACTTCCTTACTCCCCATCATCTATTTTACCCATCCCCCACCCACCTCCCTTCTGGTAACCATCAGTTTGTTCTCTCCAGTTAAGAGTGTGTTTCTTGGTGTGACTTGCTCTCTCTCTTTTTTCCCCCCTTTGCATGTTTGGTTTGTTTTTTAAAATTCCACGTATGAGTGAAATTATATGGTATTTGTCTTTCTGTTACTGACTTACTTCCCTTAGCGTAACACTTTCTAGTTACATGCATATCACTGTAAGTGGCAAGATTTTATTCCTTTTTATGGGTGAGTAAATATATTAAAAATCCAATACGAAGCATGTTGGGCATCAAACAATTACGAAAAAGTTCATAATTGAATTTTATATTGTATTTTCAGAGTAACCAAGTTAAGTTTGGAATGTCAAGATCACAACCAATTGGCATTTTGTATGTGTCTTGCCCCAAGTAATATACATTTGTAATAAAAACTTTGGTTTTCTTTTGTTGACTGACAATGCCAGCTCTTTCACATCTCAGGACCTTTACAAGTCCATGTTCCTTCTTTCCTAAAGACTACAATTAAGAATATTTACTGTATTCTCAATTAGAAATACTTACTAACCCTTACTCATACTTTATATTTCAGCTGTAAATTTCATTTTCTCAAAGATATCCATCTCCGATCACTCCACTATAATTTTGTCCTATGTTTCTTTTAACATGTCATATTTTTCTTTTAAGTATTTTAACTAGGTATATAACTGTAATTATACAGCAAATTACATAACAGTAGGCACCAACCAACAAAGCTGATGCTATTTTTATGCTTGAGTCCAGGAAGAGTTATTAACTGTTGAAAGTTATTAACTATTTAGCTTCTGGACAATAGTAAGTTCAGGATGATTCAGAGGAATGGGCCAGGATAACTTATGTAATCACTTACCCAGTAATACAGAAGGATTTCAGTATTTTAAGCATTCTTAATGCTATACTGGCACATAGTTATATACTAGTCTGCTTTATCACAGTCTTCATAGTCTCCCTATTATTCTTTATTTCTCATCACTTTCACTAGATAATATTTTCCATTACCATAAACACTGTCTCTGTTTCAATATCCATTTAAAGTATAATGACTTGGGAACCTGGGTGGATTGGTGGGTTATGCCTCTGCCTTCGGCTCGGGTTGTGGTCTCGGGGTCCTGGGATCGAGGCCTGCAATCGGGCTCTCTGCTTGGCAGGGAGCTTGCTTCCTCCTCTCTCTCTGCCTGCCTCTCTGCCTACTTGTGATCTCTGTATGTCAAATAAGTAAATAAAATCTTAAAAAAAAAGTATAATGACTAAAGATGACTAATGAATAAATAAGTGACCGATACTGATGCTTCACACTCCACTACATGTTCTGTTAGGGAAAAAAAGTTCTATACTCTCTTCCAAAGCACCTAGAATTATTGTTTCCCAGTTTGTATTTGAAAATCTAGTCTTTTTTTTTATTATGTTCAATTACCCACATATCATTATTAATCATCATTAATTTTTATCATCATTATTTTTATCATCATTAATTTTTAATATAGTGTTCAAATATTCATTAGTTGTATGTAACACCCAGTGCTCATCACTACATGTGCCCTCCTTAATACCTGTCAGCCAGTTACCCATCTCCCAACCCCCTCCCTTCTATAGCCCTCAGTTTGGTTCCCAGAGTCCAGAGTCTCTCATGGTTTGTCTCTCTCTGGTTTCTTCCCATTCAGTTTTCCTTCCCTTCCCTGTGGTCCTCCATGCTATTCCTTATGTTCCACATTTGAGCGAAATCATATAATAATTGTCTTTCTCTGCTTGACTTATTTCACTTAGCATAATCTCCTCAAGTACCATTCATGTCTATGCAAATTGTGGATATTCATCCTTTCTGATGGCTGTGTAATATTCCATTGTATATGTGAACCATATCTTCCTTATCCATTCATCTGTTGAAGGGCATCTTGACTCCTTGCACAGTTTGGCTATTACGGACATCGCTGCTATAAACATTAGGGTGCATGTGCCCCTTCTTTTCACTATATCTGTATCTACAGAGTAAATAACCAGTAGTGCAGTTTCTGGGTCATAGGGTAGCTCTATCCTCAAGGTCTTGTGGAAGCTCCATACTGTTTTCCAGAATAGGTGCACCAGCTTGCATTTCTGCCAAAGGTGCAAGAGGTCCACATCCTCACCAACACGTGTTTCCTGTCTTTTTTTAAATATATATTTTATTTATTTATTTGACAGACAGAGATTACAAGTAGGCAAGAGAGGCAGGCAGAGAGAGAGGAGGAAGCAGGCTCCCTGCTGAGCAGAGAGCCTGATGTGGGGTTCGATCCCAGGACCCTGGGGTCATGACCTGAGCTGAAGGCAGAGGCTTTAACCCACTGAGCCACCCTATTGTTTCCTGTCTTATTAATTTTTGCCATTTTAACTGGTGTTTGGTGGTATCTCATTGTGGTTTTGATTTGTATTTCCCTTATTGGAAAGCCTATTTTTTATAAGTAGGGACATTCTAGCTAGTTGAGAACTTGGGAGAGCTTGTATTCACTCCCATAACAGAATGAAGAATACTTCTCTAGGAGCTATTATGGTTCATCATGAAATTAACCTTACAGACAGTGGATACACTTCCTTCTTCCAAGAACAGGAATGGATGGTTTATTAAGACTATAACAAATCTTGCGGAGGAGTGAGGGATAAAATACACAACAAAATTGTATAGATGTCACAATTACTAAGTCAGTGGTGTATAAGTTCTATAGGTACTTTTATCTAATTGAGTATGATTGAAGGTAATTTTCTCTTCTGTTGTTTTTTTAATTTAAATTCAATTAATTAACATAGAGTGTATTATTAGTTTCAGAGGGAGGGTTGTGATTCATCAGTTGCATATAACACCCAGTGCTCCTTACATCGCGTTCCCTCCTTAATGCCTATCACCCAGTTACCACATCCTCCCACTCACCTTCCCTCCACCAACCCTGTTTGTTTCCTATAGTTGAGTCTCTTATGACTTGTCTCCCTTTCTGGTTTAATTTTTTTATTTTTCCCTCCCTTCCCCTGTGATCCTCTGTTTTGTTTCTTAAATTCCACATATGAGTGAAATCAAATGATATTTATCTTCTCTGACTGACTTATTTAACTTCGCATAATATCCTTTAGTTCCATCCTTGTCGTTGCAAATGATAAGAATTCAATTTTTTGATATCTGAGTAATATTCCATTGCATATATATACCACATTGTCTCTATTTGAGAAAATCCTTCTGCCATTTGAAGGCTGAATGGAGACAGATTTTGAGTGTGTCACTGACAAATTCTAATAGCTGCATTGATTTTGGTCCCCAAAATCTTTTATTTGCTTAACTAAAAGAATTGTCTTTAACAAAGTCAACAGGTAATAAAATGACCACATATTAGCTTTCAAATTCCCCATAATTCTAGAAGTATCATCCTATGAATTCAGTTTTAATAACTATAGAAATTTTAATACATTCTTCTGCATTATTGATCAATGTGATTTATTATTTACTATAATATCTAGCAATCAAAATAGAACACAAAACACTCTAAATTATCTGGAGCCACAGGATTATGAGGACATCTGGTAGAAATGGATCAGAAAATATTGTACCTTATGCTAGTATTTAATGTCTTATGTAATTCTACATAAGCCTATGTTTAATGTCTTATATATGGAGTCTCTGTTGTGTACTCAATATGCTTTTTAAGAAAAATATGCGGAGTTTTTATTTTATGCAAGTCATATTTCAAGCATTTAAATATATTGTTACCTTTTAGCTTTTAATTAAAAACTTTTTTGTTTAAAAAAAGTTAAAAGTTTCTTTCTCTCTCTGTGTCCCTCCCTGCACTCTTTCTCTAAAATAAATAAAAAAAATAAAACTGAGTATTCCGATTTCTACTTTGTCCATGAGGTTCATGGAGGCTAAGGAAGCTTTATAGCTAATAAATTACAAAACACAGTGATAACCCAAGTCAATGATTCCAAACCCCATCATCATTTCCCTATACTCCTTCATCCCCTTTAGACCATAATGTTACCTTGTCAAGGAGGCCTATTCTGCTACCTAATGGATGCTACAACCACCCCTTCCTTTATCCTCTCTCTCCAAACTGCCTAAATACCATTACTTTTCTTTCTTTCTTTCTTTTTTAACTTTTATTATTTTTTAAAGATTTATTTATTTGAGGAGGGGAGGAGCAACAGGAGAGGAAGAGAGGGAATCTCAAGCAGACTCCCAGAGGCCTGTGGAGACAACATGACAATCAGTCACATGATCCTGAGAGCATGACCTGACCTAAAATCAAGAGTCGGACTCAACTGACTGAGCCATCCAGGTGCCCCTACTCTTCCTCTTTTAATGTAACATTTAACTCTCTGATATGCTATATAATTATGTTTTTTGAGATTTATTTATTTGGTTACTAAGTACCACTTATCTCCACCCTCTTGAATATAAGCTAGATCAAGTGTGGAACCATGTCTCTTTTGTTCACTTATGTATCATAAACATTTAGAACATAGAAGGACCTCCATAAATATTTAAATGAATATATTATTATTACATGTAACAGGTAATAGAAGATAATTATAAAAGTTTTAGATCCTGTAGCAAAAAGTTATCAAAATACTTAAATGGAATTGATTTCATGCTCAATAAATAATACATATAATAATAATAGTACTATTATTAGTATAAAGATTTTTGATCTCATTTTTTTCTTTTTTAGTAGTCAGACTGCTACCAATTTATTTGCTATCCAGTGAGTTTGTTTCCCAGATATAAAACTCTTTTCAAATCTTGGAGTCATTTTCTGTAATATTGTTGACATTTTTTATATCTCTCCTGATTTTTATTCTATTTGTTCTATCAACTTGTTATATTAGTTACCAAGACAGATGTGTTAAAAGCTTTTACTATGTTTGTGAATTGTCCATTTATTCTTCTAGTTTTGGAGTCACCTTTTAGTTGTTAAACAAGTAACTTCTAAAATATATTTGTTAATGATTCATATGTTATACATTCATTTTCAAATATACCTCAGTATAAACATTAAGATTAAAAGAAATTTCATGGAACCAGCTTCATGGAATCAAGAATTTCATGGAATCAAGAATCAAGAATTATTTACTCAAATAAGAATGTGTGCACATATGACAAAGTATAAATTTCTTCAGTGGGTAAGCTGGAGAGGAAGAAGTAATGGAATCTTGCTTAAGACTCCTGAATTCTGATGTACATATTAAAAAGACTAATGAATTAAAATGAATATTTAATAAATAAACTGAGTTAAGTATTTATTTAATATAGCACATTTACTGGGTGTACAAGGAAATATCAAAATGAAGAAATTACACAATTATTCTAAAAATACATTTCAAGGAAACATGCAGGAACCTGAGTTCTGGTTCTGGTTCTATCTCCAAGCACATAAGCCTGAAAATAATGTTAGTTCTCAATGTTTTCACCATACCTCACCCATCAGGAAGGAGTAATAATGCTATTCTATCAATCTGATGGGTAATGCTATTACTGAGAAGTTAGATCAAGTTAGAGCCTCTAAGTATAACACAAAATTGACAAACATAAAATATTTTACCAATGCAAAAATTTTAAAAAATTATTTAAATTGTTAAAAACACTTACCCAGAAAATCCCCCTAATTTGAAGCGATATATGCACCCCTCATCTTATTGCAGCATCATTTACAATAGCCAGACTATGGAAGATGAATGTATAAAAGATGAATATATGAAGAAATGTGGTATACACACACAATGGACTATTACTCAGACATAAAAAAGAATGAAATCTTAAGGGGGAAAAAAGATTTATTTATTTATTTATTTATTTATTTATTTATTTGAGAGAAAGAGATACAGCGAGAGAGGGAGCACAAGCAGGGGGAGTGGGAGAGGGAGAAGCAGGCTTCCCACTGAGCAGGGAGCTGGACACAGGGCGCTATCCCAGGACCTTGGGATCATGACCTGAGCCAAAGGTCGATGCTATGCCACCCAGATGACAGAGTCACTAGGCGCCCCCAAAAAAGAATGAAATCTTGCCATTTGCAGCAACATGGACATAACTAGAGAGTATAATGCTAAGTGAAACAAGTCAGTCATAGAAAGACAAAGACCATATGATTTCACTCATATGTGGATTGTATGAAACAAAGCAAATGAGCAAAGGAAAAATAAGAGAGATAAGTCAAGAAACAGTCAAGAAACAGACTCTTAACTCTAGAGAACAAATTGAGGTAAGATAATCTATGGTTTTAGAATCAGAAAAATTTCTCTGAGGTAATGGATATGTTCTATAATCTGGTTGCATTAGTGCTTGTATCGATTTAGATGTTTGTCAAATACAAAGCTGTACTCTCAAATTGACACTTTCTTTGTATTTTGTAAGTTAGGCTTTCATAAGTTATGTTATGTTTCATAAGTTAAGTTATGTTTCAATAGAGCATGTTTCTTCAAATTAAGTAAAACATAAGCCACTGAAAAGTTAGAAAAAAACAAAAATGAAATTAGAAACAAAATATGAGATTCAACAGAAAAATAGTTTTTCATTTACTTGTTTACTTTAAATTTACCTTTTAAATACTTAAGAATGTACTCTAGAAAAAACATCTTCGCTTTAAAGGATCTGAATACAATCTTTTTCTATATTTGACAAAGGCCTCTCAATGTTATTGTATATAGAACTTAAAATCCACATAATTCACAGTAAGATTGTCTGGGGCTTATGGCACTCTCTGCAAAGCATGATCACAATCTATGTGTTCCTATTGGGCTTAAAGACTGACCCACAATAAAATGTTCTGTTTGCCCCTGCAATAATCTTCTTGAGTTTAGATCAGCGATTTAGGCTTCGGTAAAAATTCTTCATAATTATATCCCCATATCTTAGCCCTATTGCTTCCCCACAGACTTCCGGAAAGACTGATTTCCACTGAAATGCTTCATCTGGTATTGCTCTTTTCTTACAGTTAGAGAGGTTGCGCACCTGGAATAAGAGCTCTCAAGGTCGGAATGTTTATCCAGCTAGTCTTAATTGTTACATCAATTTTATCTACTGCTGTCACCACAGCACTTAATTTATTTGTGTATCATGATCTGGAATTCACAACCAGAAAATTAGCAAAGAAACTCCTTCGTATTGAATTTGTTTTACTGAACATGAGAAAAATCTTTTTTTTTTAATCTGGCTGTTTAGTAGATTAAACATTGCAAGGAGAATCCAGAAATTTCATTGTTCTTCATCATTTCATCGTTCTTTATTCACTCATTCATCCTCTCATTACTTCACTAGGTTTTCCTTTTATCACCCCAGCTACTTGCCAGGGATCAACCCCAGCTGTATGCCATCCCACCCATTAATCCTTCATCTTCCATTCATTACATACCTCTAATGCATTCTCTGTGCATCGGTACAAGAGTGTATCTATGCGCTCACCAATCCATCCATCATCCATCCTTTATCCATCCACTCATCCCCCTAACTCAGCATCTACCTAGCCACCCAACACTACGAAAACTAATTGTGAGTTTGGCATTAATCTATGTTAGACATTTCAGGAATAAGAAAGAATTTCATAAAAATAATCTCAGACAAGAGAGGAGAAGAAGTTTATGAGTTATTAATTTTTTTTAAAGTTGTGACTTTCACAGAACTTTTTGATGTTCATCTTTTCATCTTTATTTACTTAAGTCATGAATATTCAGTGCAATGTGGTTACACAGATAAGCAATTACCTGTGAAATTTGAGGAAAACACAGATACCTCAGGTCTAACCCAACCTTCAAATATAGAGCTTAATAGAATGTCTTGCATATGAGTTGTAAAATAACATCTAAATGCATATATCCGTATATTCTTTATGTCAAACTTTTATTTATATGAGCAACTTAGCCTCAGTATCAAAAATTTTGATCACTCCACATCATGGGGTACCTGGGTGGCTCAGTGGATTAAAGCCTCTGCCTTCAGCTCGGGTCATGATCCCAGGGTCCTGGGATGGAGCCCCACATCAGGCTCTCTGCTCAGCAGGGAGCCTGCTTCCTCCTCTCTCTCTATCTCTCTCTCTCTCTCTGCCTGCCTTTCTGCCTACTTGTGATCTCTGTCTGTCAAATAAATAAATAAAATCTTTAAAACAATTTTTTTTATCACTCCACATCAGTTTAGGTGCATAGACAACATTCAGAACACCTGGATTCAGAGAAATCCTACAGTGTAGTTTTCATTCAATCGCATGTTTCCCTAACTCACTTCAGGAGAACATGGGTATATGTATTAATAAGGCTTATCATAAAATGTAAATCTCACATTGTGGAAATATATACAAAAATCAATATAAACAAACATATTTAAAATGAGTGTAATTACAGTTGTTAAAAAGCTCTACATATGTTAATGGAAGGAAAAACAACATGTTTTATAACAGACACATTTTTCAAGAAAAAAGAAGAGATTAGATTTCTTTATTATCCTTACAGTTTTATAGGAAACTCCTTCTCCATCTTCCAGGAGGAAATAATATTGAAGATATGTTTCTGGATTCTCATTAAGAACGCTCATTAAGGCAGGAGGGTGTTTTGTGAGTGGTGGGTTGAGAGTATAAAATTTATTGATCTTTTTTTTCTTCTCTCTCTATTCAGCAAAGGTAAGGTAAAGTCATCTTTTGCCTGGTGATTTCTTTATTTTTCTTTTGAAACTTTCCCCTGTGTAATAAACATCCCTCCCCAATCTCTTTATGATAAGCACAGTTGATTTACAGCCTAAAACCTGCTTTCTAGAAGCATTTGTGGAGAATTTCTCTCTGTCTTGTTTTCAGGATTTTATGAAAACTAGACTGCAATTTGCTCTGTAGCTAGTCTGGAATCAGTCCTTCAAACCCAGTTCTTATATGCATATATAGATTTAGGATGCAAAGAGAAGAAATAGAGAAATAAATATGATATAAAATTTTTATGGCCTAATATTCACTGCTGGTAACTCTGGGAAGTTAACAAAGGGGATGGCTCACAGAGAAATTTGTATGCCATGATAAAGAGGCTGAGCTTAATCCTATAAGACTTTGGGAGATATGAGGGATTTGAGAGAGGAAGAAATGAGGCCATCTGCATTTTTTAAAAGATTTTATTTATTTGAGAGAGAGCAAAAGAGAGGGAGAACATGAGTGGAGTGAGGAACAGAGGGAGAAGCAGACTCCCCGGTGAGCAAGGAGGCTGATACGGGGCTTGATCCCAGGACCCTGGGATCATGACCCTAGGTGAAGGCAGACACTTAACCCACCAAGCCACTCAGGTGCCCTGACCATCTGCATTTTGGACAGACAACTATTCAAACTACAGTATGGGAGACACTATTCATGCTATTCAAGTACAGGGTAGAGGAGAAGACTGAGAAAGGGGACCTGTCTATTAGGTCCTACAATGATTTGGAGGAGATGATAAAATCTGGAAGAGAACAGTGGCTGTGGGAAAGCAGAACAATATTTAGAATGAAATATTTATTTTAATTTTGTGTCACCATAAATAACATGCAATCACTATTGGGATGCCTCTTAAATCTCCTGCTGCTGATTCCCAGAATTAGACAAGATCATCTACTTCAATGTTTTGGGGTTTTCCTATTAGTAAAACAGCAGAGAGAAAGATGTGGAAGGGACCCATTTTGACATCTGAATATGTTGCTAAATCTCTGAAAATGGCAAATGGGAGTCTATTCTGGGAAATGTGCTTCTCGAAAGTAACATCTGGCACCTCATTCTGAGATGTTTTCCAGGTTGCAAAAGACTTAGGATTTCACTGCAAGGATTTCAGGGGAAAGAATTTGCCTTTGCTGTTTTCAACATCATTGCCCTGAATCAGAAATTTGCATGGATGCAGCATATAAATCTCATTTCAGATGCTCTATCCATATCCAATTTCAATTCAACTCAGAAAGCTACTACTGCTCATGAGTGGTAAAGTTTAAGATCTTTAGCCTGTCATACAAAGGTCCCAATATCTTTTCAGTTCCTGCCAGGACATCACTGACACTTTGTGCCTCTGTCGTATCCAAGCTGTCCATGTGGTTATGTCTCTCTGCATTTGTTCATGCGATGACCTCTACCCCAGTTTCCCTTCCCCCACCCCTACACGTGGCTGACTCCATCTTCCTCTAAATTCATTTCAAAGTTTAATTCCTCTTTGAAATATTTTTATACTCTTCAACCATTTGAGCCCCCTCACACTATCCCTATCGTCTATGCAGTTTTCCAACTCCACACTTTTCCAGCTTATTCTGAGAATTTTACAGATTTTAATGCACACGTGATCAGCAAATCAGCATTTAAGTTTACTTAAGAGTGGCTCAAAAAAGAAACCAGATCATTATAGCAAAAACTCCTATATATATAATCAAAATTAGAGCTTCCATCTGTTATTCCCAGAAAAAAACATTATAAGCCGTTGATAAGATGAAATCTTTCACATCTTTTCTCAGACAGCAATTGGCAACAACCAACTTAATGAATTGCATTTAGTTTTGGTCCTCGATATCCATTTCTCTTCTTTAATAAAGAGGTTTATGTCAAACTTTTATTGGACAAAATATCCCAGTGACAGTCGCATTTCGGAAAAGCTATAAAGACCTTGCTTTTTGGTAGCCTGCTACATGCTAGAGAACATAAGCTGGGTCCCCTCTTGAACGGGCTGAAGAAGCTTTTGCTTCTACAAGGTTTAAATAAGCAAAACAAATGTTTAAACTCAGGTGAAATGATTGAATGCTCTCCGCTGACTTACAAGGGCAGGTATGTAGCTAGAGGAAAAATTGGCCTGGAATATAGTTCCACATAACACAAAGATTGAAAAGTACAAGGTTCGGGATGGCTGGGTGGCTCAGTTGGTTAAGCAGCTGCCTTCGGCTCGGGTCATGATCCCAGCGTCCTGGGATCGAGTCCCACATCGGGCTCCTTGCTCCGTGGGGAGCCTCCTTCTCCCTTGGCCTCTGCCTGCCACTCTGTCTGCCTGTGCTCGCCCTCTCGCGCGCTCTCTCTCTCTCACAAATAAATTAAAAAAAAAAAAAAAGTACAAGGTTCTGAGTTGAAAAGGTGCAACGTATTTCTCGAAAGTGAAAGAATAATAGATTTAGACTCTGAAAAAGTAGTCTGAAAGTTCCTTGAGAAATATAATGTTTTTGAAAAGTGGATAGTAGTTCATTAATAGTGAAGAAAGTAAGTGAACTCAAATATAGGGCTTAATAGAATGTCTTGCATATGAGTAGTAAAATAACGTTTAAATGGATATACCCATATATTCCCCTGAGCCTATGAATCTATCAACCAACATTGAAGAGCATATGATGATCAAACCCTTTACAGATAGGGAAATTGGGGTCCAGTCAGTTTTACTATCTTATTTTCCAAATAATCACAAGAACTAGCATGGAATTCAAACAACACATCAGTTACATTTTTCAAAAATGATAAAAATTGATAAAATATTCAGAAGAAAAGGGGGCACCTGGGTGGCTCAGTGGGTTAAGCCTCTGCCTTCCGCTCAGGTCATGATTTCAGAGTCCTGGGATGGATGCTCAGCGGGGAGCCTGCTTCCCCCTCTCTCCCTGCCTCTCTGTCTACTTGTGATCTCTCTGTCAAATAATAAATAAAATCTTATAAAAAAAAACAAGAAGAAAATGCCACACACACATACATACATAAAATAAATTATAAATACTTTGAGAAGAGTCGACATTTCTCTGTATTTAAAATTGTAAGGTGATCTTTTAAATTATTTTTTTTTCTGTTTCTTTCAGCGCATAGCTCAGGTCGGCTCCCTCTCTCTGTGGCATTTCTTTGCTGTAGTATATTGATCGCCTGGTGAAATGCAGGAAACTGTCCTATCACAAGTGTTTGACAATGCATAGAAAGAGAATATTTGCACGTCAGAAGTGCATTCACACCACCTGATTATTATCAGCTTCCTAAAATTCCATAGTTCTAGTTGTTGACACACGATGGAAAATGTGGGATATACACAAACTGTCAAGTGGGGTAAAGGAGAGATTAGTCACTGCCAAAGAAGAATGAAAAGGTATTGGTGGTTAAAGTTTCAGACCGATTTTGCCTTTTAATTGCTGCCTAAGTGGCAGGAGTTCTGGGCATTAACATGACTTTAATAACCTCCTTAAATACTCAACCTCTCTCCCCTCCTTTTCCCTCCTGCCTTCTCATTTCTGCTGAAAATGCAGACCTGCCTGGGAATGGAAACCAGGTACATGATTCACTTAAATTCTCTTTCCTAAGGGGAATTGAGAAACTGAGCATAAAGAACAGAGAAGTTAGACACAGAAGATAGAAAACAAAACGAAACAAAACAAAAAACAGGAAGAAGGAGAGGGGGGTTAGGAGGATGAGAAGAAAAGTAAAAAGATGAGTGCAGGGATGAATCACTGTCACTGTATATACCAGATATATATCAGAGCCCGTATTTTCTGTGCGTATCTACTTCACAGCTTTTGCTGAGAAAGAGATACGGATTTTCTAATGGAACTAGAAAGGGGAGAATGGCTTTATTATGGTGCACCAATTTCTAATAACTGAAATTAAAATAATAGTGGGGATAATCCTTTTAAGGTTCTGTCTTGGCAGAACAAGTCTCATGTTAGTTGCAGTGGGATTTATAAATTTCATTCCCATGAATTATTAATTTGGGTTCATTGATTGGATTATGCTTATACTTTTACCTCCTACACTATTGTCTGACACTTAGAAGACACTACAATCCATAATTCAGTGGATTGATGAATTAATTTTATTACCACCTTTCTTAAAAGTGAGAGAGGAACCCACTTTTCCAGAATGTTAAACTGAGTCCACACTTTTTTTTTGAGTCCACACTTTAAATAAATAGGCATACAGAGTAAATGATTCAGTTATAATGAACATATTGCGGTGCATTTTCTATGTTACACAGAACCAGGCGATGAAGCACCTAGGCATTAGGAAATAAAAATACAGACATAAATATTTTCCAAGGTTTTATGAAGAAAGAAATATATAGATAATTCTTAAAAGTCTAAAAAGTGCAGGGAAGGTTAGATTATTTTTTCTAAATGAAATGTTAGGTGAAATGCTCTCATTGAAAAGACATTGTTATGAATATGATAATTCATTAATTAAGTAAACTTTTACTTTACAAATTTAACTTAGTTTTATACAAAAGCTTTATATCTCACATCCTGACATTCTTATCTGTGAACAAAACATAAGGTATTAGTATTAATTTTCTTACATCTTATTTTTTTAATCAGTTTTCAGTAATCTATTGATTTCTTCAGAACAAAAGTCCAAAAAGCCTCTTATCAAACAACAAAATCAGTGGCATCCAGACAGAAGTGAATTGAGTTTCTGGTTTTCAGTCTTAACTGTGTGAAAACAATTGGTGCCCCTCAGTGATTCACAAATCACTCAGATGGTCCCCTGGAATCACCAATTATGTCTGAGCATAGTCATAGAAATATAAATATGGGAACTATTGGTACTCACAAATCTTACATGTTTGGGTAGGGTGGGGTATGTACCTAAAATAAACAATTAAAACCATGTAGTTTAATATATATGCCTATATATGTATACATGTATATATACATATATATATGTATGTATATATACATGTACATATACATGTATATATACATATATAATATATACACAAAGTAAATGTATACACATGTAGTTTTAATTACATATATAATGTATATACACATATACAAAATGGAAATCATATGCATATTAAAAACATTGAGTTAAATCTATAATTATTGCATATTTTACATTCTCATGTGAGAAATTCAAGTAGCAGACAAACATAGTGATTTTGGTTCCATTTTTGAAAACAACCATACAAAGTGTATATGTACATGTGTCTGGCTTCATGAAATTTCATAAATGAGGAAAAGCATACACTAGTTTGTTAAATGTCATACTCTTATTTTGCATGATGTCTAGAAAATAAAACTATCTGTACTTAAAATTCACATTGAGATACAAAAAGATTCAACAAGCATATATTTAAAGACTGGAAGGCAAAATATGCAGGTGAAAACTTGTACTTGATTAGCTTATGTGATTATAGGTAATTTTCTTCATTAATTTATTATTTTTGTTACTTTATGTTATTTACAGATTTATGTCATTTTAATAGAGTTTAGCATATCAATATAATAAAATAAACCATATATATTTCAAGACTTCAAACTTAAATTCAAATATGAAAACAGAATTAAAGACAATGCCTTATATCAATTAAAATACTATTAAAGTTGCTGCTAGTAATGCATAAAAAGAAGAAACAAATAAAGAGTTGATACTGAATGGGTTCTTCTATTGTTTTGTTTTTTATATATAGGACCTGTTGCCTCATCTAAACTGAAAGCTGACTCTGTCAGATTTTTCCTGGGTTCCCACTGGCTCAAAGTGCCCTACCTGGAGTCAGTATTCAGTGAATACTTGTCACAAAAAATGAGTCCAACGTTGAGTGACTCAGAATTCAGAACCTTGAAGTGACAGTTTTTATTACCTCATCTTAACAACAACTGCAAATCATAAAGAATTATTCCAAAAACACATCTGAAATCTCCGCTAGCTTTGTCTTCATAGAACTTCTTAGGAACATAAAAGAGGAAACTTTTCATAAATAAAATGCAATAGTATTAACACATGTCATTCCTCTGATGTCATAGGCTTTCTTTTGTTTTTTCCCAGTAATATTTTTTATTGTGTTATGTTAGTCACCGTATAGTACATCATTAGTTTTGATGTAGTGTTCCATAATTCATTGAGTATAACTCCCAGTGCTCCATGCAATCCATGCCCTCCTTAATACCCATCGCCAAACTCACCCATCTCCCCCCACAAATCCTCTGTTTCTTTCCCCAAGTCCGTAGTCTCTCATGGTTCATCTCCCACCCTGATTTCTCCCCCTTCATTTTTCCCTTCTCCTAATGTCCCCCATACTATTCCTTATGTTCCACAAATAAATGAAACCATATGATAATTGACTTTCTCTGTTTGACTTATTTCACTCAGCATAATCTCCTCCATTCCCATCTGAGCTGATGCAAAAGTTGGGTATTCATCCTTTCTGAAAGCTGAAATCCCACAGCAGACTCCTTAAAAAATCCACTGCAATGTATTTCCCGCAGGATACTACTGTACCTCTTAAGGGCAGACTAAATGCCCATATTATGGTGGTTCATATCTCTGCCCCTTTCACTAGATTAGCAGCCTCTTATTTTTAAGAACTACATTTCTGTCATTTTCTTTTATTGTTTTTTTTTTAAGTTTTTATGAATGTCTTTAGTGAAAAGGATGAATTAGGTATTCAACAAATATTTGTTGAATGAATTAAATACACAATGGAAGGGTTGTAATCTCAGTCTGAGGATCTTATACCTAAAATGACTCAGATGCGGTAGGGAGTTTTTGGATGAAGCTGAACATCTCTTTCCCAGATACTGGCTGCCAGAAACTTTGTGGTAGATGATGATTGAAAACTTTGTGACTTCTATGAGAAGCATATGGTCACAAAAGTTGCTGCTGATGTTCTGGGTGAAGAATGGAAGGGTTACATGGTCCAAATTTGTGACAATGACAAACAAGTCTTCCCCACATCTTGACCCTGGATGGGTCTACCTGCTATTGAGTAAGGGGCACTCCTGATACAGACCAAGGAGGACTGGAGAAAGAAAGTACAAATCTGTTTAGGGTTGCCTTGTGGATGCCAATCTCATTGTTCTCAACTTGGTCATTGTGGGGAAAGAAAAGGGGGACAAGGATAATCGTGGACTCACTGATGCTACTGTGCCTTATTGCCTAGGGCCCAAAAGAGCTAGCAGAATCCAAAAATGTTTCAATCTCTCTAAAGATGATGTCCACAGGTATGTTGTGAGAATGACACTAAACAAAGAAGAAATCTAGAATCAAAGTGCCCAAGATTCAGTGTCCTCCAAGACAAATGTCAGCATACTGCTCTAAAGAAACAGTGTACTAAGAAAAATAGGTGAGAGGATGCAGAATATGCTAAACTTTTGTCCAAGAGAATGAAAGAGGTGAAAGAATAAATGCCAAAAACTGATTGTCAAGAGACGGAGGCTGTCCTCTCTGAGAGCTTCTATCTCTGTCTGAGGCCAGTCAAAAATGAAATTTCCTAAAAGTAACAAAAAAATACGATCATACATCAATAAAATTCCAAATACAGTCACACATATTCTCGCCACTGGCTACTTAGTATGGAATGTACTCTATTGTTTTCTCAATCCAGATGCATTCTAAATATTACCACTTAACAGAAACACTAGAACATTTTTCTCTAAATCTAACATTGTAGAGATAAAAATATTAACCAATATGTTTTACATGTGTCCATACCCTGAATATATTTTAACCCTCTTCTTGACATTTAGATCCCTATTATGAAGGTGAGTCAATATACTAGACACAAATGATGTTATTTTTGCTCCTCTTTTAAGTGGCTCCAGATGTATATAATATATATAAGCAATTATAAAGAGATATTTACCTGTATGTACAACATTGGCATTATAGAATATTTAAAATTTTATATTCAGGAATAGCCATTTTTGCAATGACTTATTAAAGTTATATTACTATCTAAATGAATCATCTTTTCACTGAATAACAATGAATAAAGAGTTCCCAGCATCTCATTATACTTAATTTATGTATGGAGTTCCCCATGACCCAGTTCTAATGTGCTCTCAGAGCTCAACATCTACTCATCACAAAATTCTTATTCATAAATCAGGGTTATAAGATTGATTGGATGTACTGTTTCCCACTCACCACCAAGCAACTATTTAGTTTACAAACAATGAGTCCATTTGGTCATTTTAATAGTCATAAGTCTATGTCTGTGCATATCTTCCATAAATATCTTATGGAAAACTGATTTCTATCCAGTTACTTGGATAACATTCATATGAATCACATTGTTCAAAATAAAATCATTTAATTGTTTGGCTCTTGTGGATGCTACATCAATTGCCTCTTTATTACGTATTTTACCTGTTCGTTCTGTTATTATTAAATTGCAAGCATATGTTTTGATGAATGCATGTTCTTGTTATCACAGCTATGTCCTAATATGATTTTAGGATGCTCTATTCCTTAGCACATTCTTATGATCATATTTATGTGTAGTTGTCCCATTTTAAAATTCATAATTGTCAGTGTTTTTAGTATTGACATAATTTTTATGTCTGGAGGGGATCTTCTATTCTATATGGTCCAATCACCTTCTTTTAATGAAAATACAATAATTCAAATTGGAGCAGGAGACTGGTGCGTTAGACAACTCAGACCACCAAAATATTTCAAGAATGTATACAACTCACCACCAAACACTCAAACAATCGAAGTAGAAAATGGGCAGAGAAGCTTCATAGGTATATTTCCAAAGAAGATATACAGATGCCCAATAGTTCCAAGTAAACACATTCAACATCACTAACCATCAGGGAAATGCAAATCAAAACGACAATGGGACCTCACCTTATACCTGTCAGAATGGCTAGTATCAGAAAGACAAGAAAATAAGTATTGCCAAGGGGGTGAGAGAAAGGAACCCTTCTGCACTATTGGTGGCAAGGTAAATTAGTACAGTCACTGTGGAAAACAGTGTGAATGATCCTCAAAACCTAATAGCATAAATATCATGCGATCCAGTAATTCAACTACTATTTACCCAAAGAAAATGAGAACACTAATTCAAAAAGATTTACATGTACCCCCATGTTCATTGCAGCACTTACAATAGCCAACATATTGAAGCAATGCAAGTGTCCATTGATAGATGAATGGATAAGGAAGATGTACACACACACATGCACACATGTGCATGCACAAACAGAGGAATATTACATAGCTATGAAAAGGATGATATCTTGCTTTTTGTGACAACATGGACAGACCTAGGGGGGAGTATGTAAAGTGAAATAAGTCAGGCTGAGAAATAAAAATTCTGTATGATTTCATCCATATGTGGGATCTAAAAAACAAGACACATGAACAAACAAAAGCAGAATCAGACCAATAGATACAGAAAAAGAACTGACAGTTGCCAGAGGGGAAGGCTATAGGAAGTGGGCAAATCGGTGAAGGGGAATGGAAATATAGGCTTCCAGTCAGGAAATAAATAAGTCAATGTGATTTTAATAGAACTGTATGGTGACAGATGGTATAGTATCTATACTTGAGGTGAGCGTAGAGTAAGGTATAGAGAAGTTGAATTATTATGTTGTATACCTGAAACTAACATAACACTGTGTGTCAACTAAACTCAAATAAAGGGGTTTAAAGGGGCATGGGTAGATCAGTCAGTTGAGTGTCTGCTTTAGACTCAGGTTGTGGGGGTACCTGGGTGGATCAGTGGGTTAAAGCCTTTGCCTTCGGCTCAGGTCTTGATCCCCCCCAATTTAGGCTCTCTGCTCAGCAGGAAGCCTGCTTCCCTTCCTCTCTCTCTGCCTGCCTCTCTGCCTACTTGTGATCTCTGTCTGTCAAATTAAAAAAAAAAAATCGACTCAAGTTGTGATCCAGGGTCCTAGGATCAAGCCCCACATCGGGCTACCTGCTTAACTGAGTGTCTGCTTCTCCCTCTGCCCCTCACCCCCACTTGTGCTCTCTCTCTCAAATAAATAAACTCTTTTTAAAAAGTTTAAAAAATATTTCAATTTGAAAAAAAAAAGTTAGCTATAGCAAAGGTAAATTAATTTAATTTTCTCTTGTTCATTCTGTCATATTCCAAGGTGATTAGGCAGCATAATAAATATTTTAGTAAAAAGATTTTTTACTATTTTGTTCAATGCACCTGGACTGGCGTAGAGGAGACTTAGAAACCTAGACATGGCGATCCACATAGCTACCTAGAAATGGGCAATGATTATGATGCCCTCTGGTGGGCAGGAGTTCTAGGCAATGGTGTAAAGCAAGGTATTTTCATCATGCTAAATTTCATAGTCGGAGTTTAAAAGTTAGACCAAAGTTTCCCAAACCTTTAAGCACAACACCAAAGTGTCCTGGAAGATTGTTAAAACACAGATTTTTTGGCAAAGCCCCCAGATTCAGCAATTCTGAGATAAGGCCAGATATTTTGTGTTTCTGACAAGTTCCCAAGGTGATGTCAAAGCTGCTGGTCTCAGGACCACACCTTGAGAAAAATCAAGTTAAAGACTTCCATTCTTTTTAAAGATATTCCTAACTGGGCATAATTACCAGAAGCCAAATTACTAACTGATCCAAATGTACCTGAAAGCTACATGTGGTAAAGGCAGGGCAGGGGGATCTTACCAAATCTCCTACTGTGATTTCTTAATGTCAATCACTTTAGAGCCTTGGATAGCACAGGTTAACTGCAGAAAGAATGCAAACTATTTGTTAATGTAACTTTTTTTCCCCTCACGATATTTTTTTTTTTTTGTAATTTCAGGGACAAGCATATTTGAATAGTTCATGCACCTTAAGGATGTGATCTCTATCTTTTGTGAACACACATGAATCATATCCATCTTCATCTACAGAATGGTTTTCAATCTTATCAAAGCCAATGCCCTTTTTTCACAAAAATTAACACTCATTTGTTGAAGTATTTGTTGGGTAATATAATTTATCCACAACATAATTTAAATAATCAAAATAATGCCCTCATTTTAATATAAAAGAAATATGAATGGGAAGTTATAGCAAATTAAGACTATTTTAATATGTAAATGATTAATCATGACTACTTTGAAAATATAATTAAGAGACTAGAAGTCTGCACCTATATGTAAAAGAGTCATTAATGCAACAATGTCCAGTAAAGACTGTTATGAAAATGTCATCACAACTCAAATCTAATCATCAGCTCTGTTTATAATGACATGATTTTATAGAATTTAAACAGTCTTTGGTTAAGTTCTGAATGAGACAAGTATTATTTTCCTTAATTTGATTTGTAGTTGAATGCATTTATGTATTATAAATTAAACAACTTACAAAATGTGTAACATCCTTGAGAAATACTTTATGTTGACCTACAGAAACAGTCTCTAGTCTAGGCTCAGGTAATTAGGTGGGTGTGTTTGTGTGTTTGATCCACATGTCATGTTGGGTGTGGGGCAATACTTCTTTGCTTCGTATAGCCTGGGCATTGTAGGACAACTCATGCAATCATTCCATCTTAATCATTATGAAAACCGTAATACTGTACTTCCCCCTACAACTCCCACAACACCTCCAGTGGGTGGTACCACCAACGTTAAAAACAACAGTTTCTAGATAGATTCCTCAGTGAGTAATCCATTTTCACTACTGACAACTTACAGTAATTGCAGCCAGTTATAAAATATTTGCCCCAAACAACTATGCAATTCACCTGAAATGGGGTTCTCATTTTGCTTATAAAATCCTTCACTGCCTTTTGATAAAGCTTTTTTTTTTTTCATTTCTGAAGCTTGTGCCCCTTTTATTTTATTTTATTTATTATTTTTTTAATATTTTATTTATTTTTTTCACAGACAGAGATCACAAGTTTACACCACACCCAGTGCTCCATGCAATGTGTGCCCTCCATAATACCCACCACCTGGCTCCCCCAACCTCCCACCCCCAGCCCCTTCAAAACCCTCAGGTTATTTTTCAGAGTCCATAGTCTCTCATGGTTTATCTCCCCCCCAATTTCTCTCAACTCCCTTCTCCTCTCCATCTCCCCATGTCCTCCGTGTTATTTGTTATGCTCCGCAAATAAGTGAAACCATATGATAATTGGCTCTCTCTGCTTGACTTATTTCACTCAGCATAATCTCTTCCAGTCCCGTCCATGTTGCTACAAAAGTTGGGTATTCATCCTTTCTGATGGAGGCATAATACTCCATAGTGTATATGGACCTAGCTGAAGGGCGACTGGGGGAGGGGCTCAGTCGATTAAACATCGAACACTTGGTTTCGGCTCAGGTTACGATCTCAGGATCTTGAGATTGAGCCCTGCATTAAGCTCCATGCTTAGCATGGAGTCTGCTTGTCCCTCTCCCTCTGCTCCTTCCCCTGCATTCTTTCTCTCTCTCTCTAGAATAAGTAAATAAAATCTTAAAAAAGAAGGAGTTAGCTGAGATGGTACTTCTCTGGGAACACTCCCCTAATACTCCAATCCAAATCCTGTGCCTATCCTCTAGTCTACACAGAATATCTCTCTGCTTTCATACTTATATATAGTAGTGAAATGATTGGTTCACAAATCTATTTCACAACTGGGCTATAAAGCATCCCTTGAGATAATAGGAGTATCTAGCTCCAAAACATAACTAAACACTGGGCATATTGCACATATTTGTATTAAGTATTTCCCAATTTTGAGTTTTCAAAGGAAGTTCAGCTATTTCTCACTAGATTTTTCATTTAAATCAAAATGTTTCAAAATAGTTACAATCCAGATCTACTCCTATTTTATTCTACTGGAGAAAAAAATTCTTGATATCAAACATGCTAGGTTGACTTTGTCAACCTTAAAAATAAACAGTCAGTTATTTTATCAGCTAAGGGGGTTTATTAGCAAGGGAATAGCAGCTGGAAACAAGCAAGCATAGCAAAAACCATAGGCAAGTCCAACATGCAAAGGAGAAGCATGTTACTTTACAGGGAAAAAAAAAAAAGGAAAGAGATTGTTTCAAATGAAAGGCAACTGGAGGAAAACCAGGGCTCAGGGTGGTCACTGTTTCTCACTGGCTGGACTGCTGGGCAGGGAAGCAAATCCTCCTTCCTCCTGCTGAAGTAGGAAAGCGTGTATCAACTTGCAAGGTACCTCATCTCTTCCTGTTGAGGTCTGTGATTGTCCTTCCCGCTGGGGTCTGTAATTGAGGTGGCGTGATACTGCCAAGGGGCTCCCCCTTGTGGCCTCCTGGCTTCATTTTTAATGAGGTTTCCCAGTATCCGTTTGCACACTTCCAAACTTGACTCCTTTGTGGAAAACATAGTCCTTCATGGTAGTTCTCTCCAGATTTACTTTTCTTCCTCTCCCTAAAATACCAATCCTCTTGGCAATAGACTCTGCTTCTTCTGTTATTGCTATATCCCTGTCTTTAGTATAGTGCCCAGCCCTCCTGGGTTAGAAATTGGGACTAAATATATGGCAAGCATTCACCACAAAGATTATTTTGTGAAAGACACATCCCTTCCTTCATCAAATTATTAAGCCCTTATATGTTCCAGGCACTGGGGCAACGGAGACCTCCTACAGGAGGTCGTGATCTAGTAGTGGAAGCTAACAGAGAAATGCCAAGCTCTGAAAGAGATAATCACAGGAGGCAACTGAGAATTGCACTAGGAGATGACTGAGCTGAAAGTTTGAGAGAGTGAAGAGATCTGCTTGATATGGACACATGAACAGAGAAAAGGATGTGCAAAAGCCCTCTGAGGCGTTCCCTGTGGATATATACCAGGGGCTGGTGAGAGAAATGAGTGATAGGATTGAAAGAGGTAGACTAGCCATGAGCTGCATAAAGCCCATTGTGTCAGACGAAGGTGACGCTGAAGATATTTACTGGAAATCACATCATCATGCTTATACTTTAGAAAGTTCAGTATTCTGCATACTGAATTCTTTTATATATCCAGTACTGCACCTTATGGGGCATCTGGCAGTTAATTTATGCTTAGTGTTTATAGCTAGAGAATAGAATGATCCGGTTTATGTTTGGTTTCCTTTGGGCCAAATTTTAGTAGATTGATTGCAAATATGCATAGGCATTTCCCCATCTGTATCTTGTGCCCCTTTTTAATAGATGCCACAATACTCCTAAAGAAGAAAAGGAATCTATTTCCCCACATTTCAAATCTGAGATGGCCCTGTAACTTCATTTGGCCATTAGAAAGCACAGGAAGAGCTGTGTGATATTTCCAAGCCTTAGGACTCAAAACACTTATGCATTTCTACTTTTTTCCTTGGACCCCACACCCCTCCCTCCAACACTGGTCCTCGCTGTGCAGTCATGGACCAGTGAGCAAGCTGGAATGCTGGACAATGAGACCACATGGAATTGAGACAATTCTTAGCTCAGTGAAGGGCATCTGAAACCAGGTAGACCTTCCCTGACCTACCAAATGACCACAGACTCATGAAGAAATTTAGCTGAGGTCAGTTGAGTGTAACACAATTGAAAATGGGAAAATGCAAATGTTTATTGTTATAAGCCTTTGGAGTTTGGTAGATCTAGAATGCACATTATTATGGCAATGGATAACTGGTACACAGACACTGCACAGTGTTTTAATACATGGCTTTACTTAATGCTCATATCTACTTTGCAAGGCAAATATTATAGTCTTCACTTTGTAGAGGATAAATCTGAGGCTCAGACAGTTAATCTTCTTTCCCCCTTGCCACTAAAATGATAAATTGCAAAGCTGAGGTTTAAGTTTTGTCTAGCTATTGCTAAAGCACAGAATCTTCTCTGTCAATTCTGTGGTCTTTTCAATTTCTCTGTCTTGAGGAAAAAAGAATAACGTCAAATACTTTCGGTCTACAGTGTAACTCATGTACAAATTAACTGAAACTCACTGAACAAAACATATATATCCATTTATGTTATCATTAATGAGTTTTTAATTCCAAGAAGGCTACAGCCCTCTGGACAGGCAATATAAGTAATTATGTTTTAAAAAGTGTCTTCATTCCTAGAATAGAAACTGAAAAGAACATGTTGTGAAATCATTATAAAGGGTTGGTAATTCCATTAGAATTACCGCCGTGGGTATTCTCACCCCAGCCTACCCAATTAGGGAGCATGGTGACCAACTGCTGTGCTTCCAAACAGATTTCTCTCCTCTCAACCTACGGCAAAAGCAAATTATTTTTTAAATGTTATCAGGAAAATTATCATTCCCTTTTTCTGAGGCCCAGAATATAAAAGCATGCTTCATATTTCCACATTCATGGGAAAAATATGTTAGCTGCTCAAGCCATATCCAGGTCACCTGTTTAAATAATCATGTTATGGCCAACCATTGCTAATCAGTGAACTCTATATAACAAGAACATCAGAGTTAACTCATTAGAGAGAATATATTCACACCTGGCTTAACACTTTTGCATTAATTGAAACTTGCCAAATACTCACTGCTGTGATATAATTGAATGTTACTCAGCCATAAAAAAGAATGAGATTTTGCCATTTGCAACAGCATGGAGGGACCTAACGGGAATTATGCTAAGTGAAATAAGTCAGACAGAAAAGGACAAATACCATATACAATTTCACTTATATGTGGAATCTAAAACGCAAAACAAATAAATAAACACAGGGAGATGTTGGGAACATCAACATCAGAGGTCTAATCACCACGACGCTAATAACTCATCTCAGCCTCAAGTTACATGCTGTTTATGTATCAGAAGTGTGACGTATTCCCAGATACTTTTTTTTTTTTTTTTGCAGATTTTGAAGGACTCCTTTTACAAGTAGAGAAAGATAGATAAATCCCAACCTGGTGTTTGTTTCAACCTATGAGCTTGTCTCTAGTGTTACATTGTTTGGGCTTTTTTTATTCCTATAGTTATTGAAAGTGGAACTCCAGGCTGCCTCCACATTTTGTAAAGCTTAGAGAACAGCAAGCTTCTGCTTTGACTCTCTTCCTACCATCCCAAGAAAACATTTATCTTCTTTATGACATACTTCTTTTTGGTTTTCTTTGTGTGTGCCTTTTAAATTTTGTTTTACTATTGCTATGTGTTACACAACTGGGAATGTATTGAACTCTAAATTTATGGAATCAACTATTAACTCCTTTTTAAATTATTTTAAATTTTTAAATTTTAATTCCAGTGTAGTTAACATACAGTGTTCTATTAATTTCAGGTGTACAATATAGTGATTCAACAATTCTATACATCGTTACTCAGTGTTCATTGAGATAAGTGTACTCTTAACCCCTTCACCTATTTCACTCATTCTCCCATCCACCTCCCCTCTGGTAACCACCAGTTTGTTCTCTATAGTTAAGAGTCTGCTTCTTATGTTTTTGTTTGTTTGGTTGCTTTGGTTTGTCTTTTCTTTCCTTTGTTTTTGTTTGTTTGTTTCTTAAAGTCCACATATAAGTGAATTCATATGATATTTATATTTCTCTGACTGACTTATTTCACTTAGCATTATATCATCTGGATCCATGTTATTGCAAATGGCAACATTTCATTCCTTTTTTAGCTGAGTAATATTTCATTGTATATATAATTCACATCTTCTTTATCTATTTATTTATCAATGGACACTGGATTGCTTCCTTGTCTTTGTCATAGTAATTAATGCTGCAATAAACATAGGAGCACATATATCCCTTCAAATTAGTGTTTTCATATACTTTGGGTAAGTACTCAGTATTGCAATTATTGGACTGCATGGTAAATCTATTTTTAATTTTTCAAGGAGACCCCATAATGTTTTCCACAGTGGCTACACCAACCTGCAATCCCATCAACAGTACACATCATTGCCAACACTTTGTGTGAGTGTGTGTGTGTGTGTGCGTGTTTTATTTTAGCTATTTTGACAGGTGTGAGGTGATACCTCATTATGGTTTTGATTTGCATTTCCCTGATGCTTAGTGATGTTAAACATATTTTCATGTGTCTGTTGGCCATCTGTTTGTCTTCTTTGGAAAAATGTCTGTTGATGTCTTCTGCCCATTTTTAATGGATTATTTGTTATATTATTGTGCTGAATTGTGTAAGTTCTTTATATATTTTGGATACTAACTCTTTATGGGATATGTAATTTACAAATATCTTCTTCCATTTAATAGGTTGTTTTTAGTTTTGTTGACTGTTTCTTTTGCTTTGTAGAAGCTTTTTATTTTGATGTAGTCCCAATGGTTTATTTTTGCTTTTTGTTTTCCTTGCTTCAGGAGACATATCTAGAAAAATGTTTCTCTGACCAATGTTGGAGAAATTATGTCTCTTTTCTAGGATTTTTGTGGTTTTAAAGAATCCACCACTAATTTCTAAATATCTTTGATTTATGATATGCACTCGTGTAGCAGGTATCTGTTCTTTTTTATATGTATAGATATTTTTCTAAAAATTATGAAAACTTCTCTTCATCAAATGATGAAATTTTCTTCATTGATCCAATAAAAATAGTCTCAATTTAGGAAAAACTCAAGGTACATGGATCAAGAGTTAGTCTCAACCCACTTTCTAGCTTCTCAAGTTTGTTTTCTTAGGCATGGCTAGGAAAAATTGCTTTTAAAAAATTATAGATATGTGTATCTATCTATAATTTAAATCTACTTCTCATCCCCAACTGTATACCTATATATAATTTAATCAAAACAATAAAGTATATATGTATATAAATTTATATTATATTTTATATATAAATTTTTGTTTTCATCATATTATGTCTCTATTGAAAAAAAGGCCATAGTGACTTCTAATTGTTTATCATACCAGGTGTCAGTTCCTTAGGCATTCTTTTCAAAAACACTGATTGTTTCCCATATGCTATTTCACATTAGAAACATTCTCTTTGATTGATAAGTGAATTAAATCTAATAATTATTTTCTCAAATTTTTTTTCTCTGTGTAGGGTAATGTCCTGAACAAAACATAGTCATACCCTCAAGCATTTTGTTTCTTACAAGTGTACTAAAATAAGTATTCTAAGAATTATAAAAAAGAAAATAATATGTATTAGTTTTATAAATATTTTGGGTTAGATTAAATAATTATTTTAAGGGTATTTTCAGAAATGATGTATATTACACCAAAACTTCTTATCAGTATGGAAAAGAGAATGAGATCTCAGTTAAATTCACCTGGTCTGAAACCATGGCTCCATAAATCATAAGCTATTTAGATTGACCTATCTGGCCTACAGGCCCTAGTCAGATGATTCCCTAGAAGATGGGGATAATAATAGTACCTGTCTCATAGAGCTGATAAGGGTATTGAGATAACAGAGTTGTAAAGCAAGTAAGAAGTGTTTTGGAAAAGAAAAAAGCAAGTGTTCAATAAATACTAGTTGCCCTTATTCTTAATTACCAGTATAATTCTCTATAGTTTACTTATTTCTGTTTGCCTTTTCTTGCTCCTAAGGGCCAGCTTAGCATATGTATCACCCCACCATGTACCATTTCAAGTTGAACATGGCCTTCAAGGCCCAGATGCAAATCTTTCTCTTCTAGAAACTTTTCACTTAATAGTTCCCTATCATTGGATTCTTCTCAGTTCCATATTATTAGAGTTGCTTTCAGCACGGTGTTGTGGCTTTTTTCCTTTAGTTTTATAATATAAAGTCTTTCAAAAACCAAGCCTTGAAAAATGTTCTATGTTACATTAAACCAAAAACTATGTTTTTCTCAATGCCAGACACAGTGTTCTTCAAGCAGAATGCTCAATGAAATTTTAGCTTAACACCTACAAAAAAAATGCAGTAGTAGAATATGTAAGCTATGCATCTACCCATTTATAAATAGTTCTCAAGGTATGTATTCCTTTTATTTTTACATCTGTGCCATCATATTCCTTGGTGAGGTACAGAATTTAAGTCTAGTTAAAAAAAAAGAAAGAAAGAAAAGAGTAGTCATTTCTTAATGGAGAATTCGTTTGGATGGAACACTGCAGTGAAATAATGTTCTCAAAAACTAAGGATGAAATTTCATTTAAGCTACCTAAAAATAAATTACAAGCCCAATAATTTCTTTAAAAAAAAGATTTTATTTATTTACATATCAGAAAGAAAGAGAGAGAGAGAGAGAGATCACACAAGCAGGGGGAGCAGCAGACAGAGGGAGAAGCAGGTTTCCTGCTGCTATGCCTGATGCCTAATGCCGACTACATTCCAGGACCCTGGGATCATGACCTGAGTCAAACTTTACAGACCCGGGCGTCCCACAAACCCAATAATTTCTTACAGTTGAGCATGCTATGGAGTGAGACTAAATTCATTGTATAAATTAATTAATTAAATCCACTTGCTTATGAGGATTTAAGACTATTAGATTGGGAAGAAAAATTATAGTAGTGAGACTCTCCCAAAGTTTAATGCTAGCCCAAGGAGCAAATGGGTTTGATAAAGGAGATTTTTACTTACTGTACAATCTTTAAAGAGATGTCTATTTTACAGGCTGTTTTCATGAGCAAGCCAAGTTGATATTGATTGCAAACCTGACTCTTCCTTAGAAAACAGCTTGAAATGATTCATATCATTCCCTTTCCTAGGATGGTTATGTGTCATCTATTACAGAGTGATTTGTATCTATTTAACTTGAAGAATCGAACAAATTGCATTGTGTTGTCTTTACCACTGGTTAGATGCTTTCAGCTTTATGTGTGTTCAAATCATTCTTGAGCACGAGGAGGGCTAATGGACAATTTTAAGATGAACTGCTTAGTGTTTTCCATTACACAAAATTAGTTCAGGGATATGGATGGGAAAGGATGAAGGTAGTTGGACACCAAAGTCAAAATGCACATTAACTAGCATCACACTTACCTGCCCCATGCATCATCTTAAGCACATGTTGGTGTATTCCTAGTCCTAGTCCAATGCTTTTCTTCATTTCACTATTTTAGTTCATTTGCTTACACCAAAACTTCTTATCAGTATGGAAAAGAGAATGAGATCTCAGTTAAATTCACCTGGTCTGAAACCATGGCTCCATAAATTATAAGCTATTTAGATTGATAAGTGAATTAAATCTTCCTTTCACTAACTCTTAGAAACAGAATAATAATATCACAGTGGCCAAGCATGTTGTGATGGGAACTGTGGCTTCTTACAGGAAGCATGCTGTGCTACACAAATTTTCTCTTTTGAAAGTCAGTTACCTCCAAACAAATTTTCCATATGTGAATGAATATTTTAATTTTCCAGGCATTGTTGTGTATATACGTCATAGAAGTACTATATTTTTAAAGAGATTTCTTTATTTATTTGAGAGAGAGTGAGAATGAGTGGTAAGAAGGGACAGAGAGAGAGGGAGAAGAGAGAAGCAGACTCCCTATTGAGCAGGAAGCCAGATGCATAGCTCAGTCCCAGGACCCTGAGATCATGACCTGAGGCGAAGGCAGAGGCTTAACTGACTGAGCCACCCAAGCACTCCTGTCTGTTTGCTGATAATTGAAAGTATGTCATTCACAAAATCTTCTTATTGAGATGGATTTAAATTTTCAACACACCCAGTACCCTTTTAACATCTTTATGAGATTCTATCCAAATTGTGATCTACCTTACACTTAAACAGGTCTGAAGACAGAAACTCATTGCTTTCATAACATTGGCTTGGGAAGTCTTTCCTTATTATTTCTGCCTTTCTGACAAATAAATAAATAAATGGATAGATAAAATCTTTAAAATCTTTTTTAAAAAGATGAATTTCTTATATGATGATACTTGAAATACTCCAAGCTCAAGGCTACCTTTCAGCACATCTACAATGGTTTCCAATAACACTTAAAATGTCAGTATTACACCTATGTTCTTTATTTATAGGTGCATTACCATACACTCATTCCTCAGTCAAGCATTCACTGAATATATGTGTGAATCAGGTGTGAAGGCATAAGATATGATACTTGATATGAAGGTCCTCATTGTTTATTGGAAAATGGATATAAATGGTACGATGCACTAAACTATAATTAAAAGGATATATCGCTATTTAAAATAAAGCATACTTGACCTTCACATAAAATGCATATTCCCTGGGGAACTATATCAGAAAATATTTGGGAGATAATATCAGTATTAATGGTAATATAATATCATTAAATTTATATCAACATCATTATTATAAGGCATGTTTTTCTAAAAATTTTTATAGCAGGTTTGTAATTCACATACCATAAATTCAATGTTTTTAGCATAGTCACAGAATTGTACAGCCATCAGGACCCTTTATTTAAAATATTTTTACCACTGTGAAAAGAAACCTCATATCCTTGGACATGAGGTAGTGGTCCAGTTGTTGAAAAAATAGCGTTGGTGCTAAATGTACTGGTATACCATAAGGAATTGGAGTAGCAGGTGCAATGTCAGGTATGCAAGGTGTGTGAACGATTTGTAGCTGTAAGAATGGTGAGATCTTATGACTATTGCAAGGTGCCATTTATACACACAAAAGAATAATGAGCAGCCTAAGATGAGTAACAGGCAGTTAAAATCAAGGTATGAAATCAGAGGGACTTTTTGATGAGCTCTCATCATCCACTGCAGGAAGATGGGGGAAATCAAACACCAAGCACAGGATCCACTAGAGACTGAATATCAAGGATGGGTAAATGCTGAACTAAGGTAGGTCTATTTGGACAAGGCAAAGTCCCAGTCTGAGAAAATGCTGACTCACATGGTAAGAACATCTGAGTGGGTGCCTGTGAAGGTTTTTTACTCCTCCAAATCCTCCAAATCATCTATTCAACTTAAACACGGGGCTCACTGCTAGCAGTGATCTCTCTCATGATTGACTAAAATGCTGAGGCTTCCCTCCCCAGGACAACAGCTGTTTTCATTAAGACCTATCACTCTTCCTCTCCTGTTTACTAAGTTTATAACTATAGTTAAGCCACAGCATATCCCACCTTGCAATATGCTGAACTGGATAATAGAGGAAAAAACTCTAATACTCAAAGGAGTTGTAAAACTTAACTAGCATGTACAACTTTCAATTTTCCACTACTACCCAACCTTGTCTGTACACACAAATCTACCTTGTTAGTCAGTATGGGATAAATCTTTCTGTGCTAATAACAAATGATTCTATAATCTCAGAATTGAGTTGACTTACCCTCATCACACTGGTTTATTTGCTACACATATGTCTAAGGAGGGGAAAACCTCATACCAACCCCCCATGAATTCTTCTCTGTGTGACTCAGAATGTTGGAGCAGCCCAATTTGGAGCAACAGTTCTCTTTACAGATAATGTGAAGGAAGGATATAGTGGTTCTTAAATTTTCATCTCAGAAGCTACATGCATTACTTCTACTCACATTTCATTGGCAAAGCAAGACTCATGGCCAAGTTGGTCACCATCAAGACAGATAAATATTTTAGAATAGAATTTTAGCAGAGGATATTTCATACACTACTACACTCTGCCACGTCTAACTATTTATTTTTAATGACTGAATAGTATTCCACAATATGAATGTACTCTAATTTATATTACCCTTTTTCTAGTGATTAATATTTTCAGTGTTTCATATATTTCAATGTTAGAAACTATGTTGAGCAGAACAAGAATCAAATCATACACACATGTCCACATACAATTTTTAGATTGGATTTGATAAATAAAAAGAACGCAGAATTATTTCTTTCAGATCTGAAAACCTTCTGAATATCAAATATACAAATCCTTGTATATCTTTCTTTAGCTAGTATATTTTTTCTTTTTTGTAATAATCTTTCTGTAAATAGCTTCATCATTCCAAAAGTATTGGACAAAATGTTCTTCTAAAAATGCATTATTTCAGTGGCAGAGTGCAAGACCACCTTTACCTTTGGTCATTAGAAAATGGACATTTCCATGTCTACTGAGGGCAATGCTGTCATGGAAAGAGGAGGAAGGATGGTCTGCCATGCTCTGATATTATTTCCTCACCACTGCTTCATGTCTTTTCTCCCAGTGGGCTTAGGTTGCATAAGAAAACAAGTACTTATAAGCCTCTGACTACACTGGGTCTAATGGATGAATTCTGATCAACTCTGTGATCATTTCTATTCCCTAATCCATCAAAGGTTAACACAGAGCTGATGTTTCTTGCTTCAATGAAATGATGCCATTCTTTTCCAGTTTATGGAACAAAGTAAATCAAAGTTTGTGTAACATTCTCTTAATTCAGAGAATAAGTGTCAAAGAGATATTATCAGAAATAACTAAAAAACTGCCCAACATAATTAATTATACATATTTTTAAATCCACATGCTCATTTGTGGCTATAACAGTCTTTGCAGAATAAATTAATCACATCTGACATATAAGGTGAAGTCACAGTTTAATATTCAAAATTAAATATAGCATTTTATGGTGTTATCTAAAGAGTACAGTTTTAAACAATTTTCAATTAGACACATAAATATATTTTTTATCCCTTCATTCATCACAAGCATCATGTTGGAAATTACTTAAGGCCTTCAATTAAAGACAATAGCTGTTTGAGGGTTTCTGAAAATAGGGGAGAAAGACATGAGTATGTGTTCTCAAAAACATGTGCAGGAATTGAGCCTATATAAAAGCTGAAAAACTTTCTCGTCTGTAACAGAGGAAAGAGAAGAAACTTGGATGATGGCAAGATTTGAGTTTTGATATGGATCAATTAGAAGTTTTCAGAACTGATAGGCTGAAAGTGGCAGAACCTAGTGGTTATGAATTAAAGTTCTGGCATCAGGTATCTGAGGCTCATACTTTGTTCTTAGTATTTAGGGGTTTACAATTCACATTCAGATATTCAATCTGAACCCTCACAACATTCATGGAGTGTAATAGAGTCATTATTTCTTTTATAAAAAAGGAAATTATCAATTTGAAATGTAAGTCACATAACTACTGCCATAAACAGATATCATATTATCACAGAAAATAAATGAAAGGGAAACTCAGTGTATGCTGAAAGGGTTTCAGAATTCTTCAAAGAGAGGTTAGAATGGTTTCTACCTAGATTATCAGAGATGCAAGAAAGAAATTTTATTAAAAGTGGGTAAAAATATACAGGAGAAGACCCATGTGAAAGCCAGAGATAAATTTGGTATATAGTGAATATATTACTTTGGATTTAGTAGGCAATTCTTTTTTTTTAATTGTTTAATTTTTTAAATAAACATACAATGTATTATTAGCCTCAGGGGTACAGGTTTGTGAATTACCAGGTTTACACACTTCACAGCACTCACCATAGCACATACCCTCCCCAATGTCCATAACCCCAACCCCCTCTCCTTGCCCTCCTCCCCCTGGACCCCCTCAGTTTTGTGACACTAAGAGTCTCTTATGGTTTGTCTCCTTCCCGATCCCATCTTGTTTGATTTACTCTTTTCTACCCCACAAACCCCCCACGTTGCATCTCCACTTCCTCATATCAGGGAGATCATATGATAGTTGTCTTTCTCCTATTGACTTATTTCACTAAGTATAATACCCTCTAGTTCCATCCACATCATTGCAAATGGCAAGATTTCATTTCTTTTGACGGCTGCATAGTATTCCATTGTGTATATATACCACATCTTCTTTATCCATTCATCTGTTGATGGACATCTAGGTTCTTTCCATAGTTTGGCTATTGTGGACATTGCTGCTATAAACATTGGGGTGCACGTGCCCCTTCAGATCACTATGTTTGTATCTTTAGGGTAAATATCCAGTAGTGCAATTTCTGGGTCGTAAGGTAGCTCTATTTTCAACTTTTTGAGGAACCTCCATGCTGTTTTCCAGAGTGGTTGCACAAGCTTGCATTCCCACCAACAGTGTAGGAGGGTTCCCCTTTCTTTGCATCCTCGCCAGCATCTGTCATTTCCTGACTTGTTAATTTTAGCCATTCTGTCTGGTGTGAGGTGGTATCTCATTGTGGTTTTGATTTGTATTTCCCTGATGCCAGGTGATGTGGAGCACTTTTTCATGTGTCTGTTGGCCATCTGGATGTCTTCTTTGCAGAAATGTCTGTTCATGTCCTCTGCCATTTCTTGATTAGATTATTTGTTCTTTGGGTGTTGAGTTTGCTAAGCTCTTTATAGATTTTGGACACTAGCCCTTTATCTGATATGTTGTTTGCAAATATCTTCTCCCATTCTGTCAGTTGTCTTTTGGTTTTGTTAACTGTTTCCTTTGCTGTGCAAAAGCTTTTGATCTTGATGAAATCCCAATAGTTCATTTTTGCCCTTGCTTCTCTTGCCTTTGGCGATGTTCCTAGGAAGAAGTTGCTGCGGCTGAGGTAGAAGAGGTTGCTGCCTCTGTTCTCCTCAAGGATTTTGATGGATTCCTTTGTCACATTGAGGTCCTTCATCCATTTTGAGTCTATTTTCATGTGTGGTGTAAGGAAATGGTCCAATTTCATTTTTCTGCATGTGGCTGTCCAATTTTCCCAACACCATTTGTTGAAGAGGCTGTCCTTTTTCCATTGGACATTCTTTCCTGCTTTGTCGAAGATTAGTTGACCATAGAGTTGATGGTTTATTTCTGGGCTCTCTGTTCTGCTCCATTGATCTATGTGTTTGTTTTTGTGTCTTGATGATGACAGCTTTGTAATAGAGCTTGAAGTATGGAATTGTAATGCCACAAGCTTTGGCTTTCTTTTTCAATATTCCTTTGGCTATTCAAGGTCTTTTCTGGATCCATATAGATTTTAGGATTATTTGTTCCATTTCTTTGAAAAAAAAATGGGTGGGATTTTGATAGGGATTGCATTAAGTATGTAGATTGCTTTAGGTAGCAAAGATATTTTCACAATATTTGTTCTTCCAATCCATGAGCATGGTACATTTTTCCATTTCTTTGTGTCTTCCTCAATTTCTTTCATGAGTACTTTATAGTTTTCTGAGTATAGATTCTTTGCCTCTTTGGTTAGTTTTATTCCTAGGTATCTTATGGTTTTGGGTGCAATTGTAAATGGGATTGACTCCTTAATTTCTCTTCCTTCTGTCTTGTTGTAAAGAAATGCAACTGATTTCTGTGCATTTATTTCATATCCTGACACTTTATTGAATTCCTGTACAAGTTCTAGCAGATGTGGAGTGGAGTCTTTTGGGTTTTCCACATATAGTATCATATGGTCTGCAAAGAATGAGAGTTTGACTTCTTCTTTGCTGATTTGGGTGCCTTTAATTTCTTTTTATTGTCTGATCGCGGAGGCTAGGACTTCTAGTACTATGTTGAATAGCAGTGGTGAATAATGGACATCCCTGCCATGTTCCTGACCTTAGCGGAAAAGCTCTCAGTTTTTCTCCATTGAGAATGATATTTGCGGTGGGCTTTTCATAGATGGCTTTGATAATATTGAGGTATGTGCCCTCTATCCCCACACTTTGAAGAGTTTTGGATTTGGATCAGGAGTGGATTTAATCAGCAATTCTTGTAAAGAATAGAGAACAAGTAGTTAGATAGTGATTTTTAAAATATTGATTGGTCTAGCCTTGGATACCAGGATGCAGATTTTTTTTTTAGAGTTGTATTTATTTAACATGAGCAGGGGACAGACAGCAGAGGAAGGGGGAGAGGATTTCAAGCAGACTCTTCCTCCTGAGTGAGAAGACTGACAAAGGGCTTGCTCTCATGACCCTGAGATCATAACCTGAGCTGAAATCAAGAGTCAGACATTTAACCGGCTGAGCCAACCACGCGACCCTAGGACATAGACTTTAGGCTTTAGTAAATGAAATAGGTGCAAATATTTCAGGGCTTACATGTATCAAGCACTAGCAAAAACAATTGACATACAATATCTCATTTAGAGTTCTCAGTAACACTAACAAGTCAACTGATATTATCCTGATTATTACAGGCATATCAATTAGTGAGGCTGTTTTCGTGTGTGTGTGTGTTTTTTTAAGTAGGTTCCATGACGAGCATAGAATCCAACATGGGGCTTGAATTTATGACCTTGAAATCAAGACCTGAACTGAGATCAAATATCGGATGCTAAACTGAGCCACCCAGGCACCTCTCAAAGGTTTGTTTTGTTTTGTTTTTTCCTAATGAACAAATTGTAATTTGTTACATAGGAAGCCCATAATATTTTTAAGGGAGTTGTCACAGTTTGAAGTACAAAGAACAAAGTGTTAAATTTTGGAGACCCCAGCTTTCCATTGGTAAGAAACAAACTGAGAAACTAAAAACACAGACTATTTCTCATAGACAAACAAAGATGACTCAAAGGACATGGACCCAATACAAAGGAGATATTCAGGGCCTATGGAGAACAATTAATTAGGAGACAGCTCCTGAAACTAAATAGGCTCTAACAGGGGCCACTTTCTGTCTCCAGTCAGATCTGGTGACATACACCTGGCTGGATTTCAAAATTGCTTTAGACATGATCGCTACATAAATTACATTCCACCCACAGCCTTCTGAAGGGGAGTACCTATGGTGGCTAAATTTTTCCTGTCTTAACATTGTATATTATGTCTATTTGAGGCAAATATGTTGTCACTTTAGTTCATAGGTTTGCATATTAGGAGCAGAAACACCTTCATCCATGTTCAGAAGCGAAGCAGATCATAAGGTCCTGGAGTTTGAACTTGTTCTACTAATAGGATGAGGCTCCCAGGGAAGTGAGTAAATGTATTTTGTAAGTGGAGAAGCCATGAATTCTTCTTAAGAGAGGGTTGACTGTGCAGATTGCTCTTGAAAAGTTTATTAACAATCCCTCCTCAGTTTGTATGCATATGTCACTATTCCCATTAAAAGATGTCCCTTCCCTTTTATATGAACTGACCTTGTGACTTGCTTTGGATAATGTAGCCAGTTGTATTAATTCTGTGGCTAACCCTTAAAAGACACAAAACTTTCTGCTTTAATGCTCGATAACTCAGAAAATACAGAAAGGAACAGAGTTGAGAAGAACTGCTCTTCCATGCAGAGAACTGAAGTGCCCAAGCCAAAAATAAGCACATACTGGCAGACATATAATGAGATCTTCTCTTACCTTAATAGCTTCAGCCTATTAGGTAGTGCTGTCACATTATGACCCCTGCTGATGTGACATGGAATGGAAGAAGTACCATATGAGCTTAGTGAACACATGAGAGACAATGAATCACTCTTGCTTTAAGCCATTATATTTGTGTCAGTTTCTTTTACAAAAATAGGTAACTGAAATGGTATATTAAGAAAACAACTCATTTCAAAGGGAGAAAATACAAGGACTTCTTGTTTTTATTTTTTTTAAAGATTTTTTATTTGTTTATTTGACAGATGGAGATCACAAGTAGGCAGAAAAGCAGTCAGAGAGACAGGAGGAAGCAGAATCCCTGATGAGCAGAGAGCCCAATGCGGGGCTCGATCCCAGGTCCCTGGGACCATGACCTGAGCCGAAGGCAGAGGCTTTAACCCACTGAGCCACCCAGGCACCCTTCTTGTTTTTATTTTAAAATTTTTGATATCCATTCATAAAATCCCTTATTATCATGACAATAAGAGTATAAGAAATAATGATATTTTATTCAACATCATAGACTCCATTTTAAAATTTCAGCTTGAATTATGTCTTCTGTGTCTTTGGCTAACTCTGTGCTATCAATGAATGAAAATGGAAAAAAATCCAGTTTGTGAGTGGAAATAACATTCTCATTTCAGGCATAACTAATAAATGGAAACCACATTTCTCTTTACTTATATGAAAGGGAGAAGTCTCATCTTAACTGAGCAGTGGGGACACATTGCATCCTCTGTCCCAACATTCGGTTCTGTCTTTCAGTTTGGTAAGATTCCATTAACAAAAGGATTTATTTTTATTTTAAAAACTAAGACACTATGTCTCCAATCCATGACAGAACAATATTCTACATGTATACTGCATTTTTGAAAGTTCATGCATTTTATTTTGATCTAACTAGAGAGAATATATATTCCTTTCTATGCATTAAGTCTAAATACATGGTTAGCATTTATCTTAATATAGCTTAGAAGGAGAAAAATACAATTATTTATATATGGAAAGTGGAACTTGGTCATTAAGTAGATGATAGAGACTGGAATGGAATGGGATGGAATGGAATGGAATGGGATATAATGGAAAAGCCTGGAGACCTTTGGGAGAGGTTCTTGTGTTTTAAGAAACTATGATGCAGAAGATATTTTATGCAGTGGCTCAGATGAAAATCACAAAGGCACAGAAAATCAAATAGCATAATATGTTATTTCTAAAACTTAATTATTTATAAATATGTTATTTCTAAAACTGTACAACAAAATTAAAAAAAATGTAAGTACAACATCACATGATTTAGCAGGTCATTCTCGCCATGAAGAAATCTCTCCCTATGTCAAAAGATACGTGTAACCATCCACAGAGAACATCATGAACAAAATAAAAAACTTGACATTGAGATCATTCTAAATGGTCTGAAATTTCTTGTAAAGAAAACATTCAACTAGTTCTATTCATCACATTTCATTTAATAGGTCACTTTGGGATGATTTTATACTATTTTTCTTGCTTGTTCCAGAAAGCAAAACTCTTACATAACATTATGTTATCAACCTACAGACTTGTATATGCCCAGGAATTCAAAGAATGGTCTTCCTACTCCCCCTCTTCTCTTTTGCCCTTTATCAAGACATACATAATTTATGTTCCTTACATGTCTACAACCAGATAGATATACCCTGCAGATTTTTTGACCCTAAAAGGATGTATATTGGAACTGGCTCACAAAGTTGTTGAACAGATTTAAAGGTCTTCAGCTTATTTATTTCACCAAAATTTTCCTTGCCTTTTCCTATACCTCACATTACTTCTCTTTCTGAGTTATTTGTACCTCCCATCTTTCTGTTCTCACTGGTCCCTGTGGTCTCCTGAGTTACTGTCTGAATATTTGACCCATGATGACTTTGAACTGATATTTTTATTTCCTCTTTATCATGTTTCACATTCTGCGACTGCCAGATAATAACCAACAAGATAAAGTGACCAATATCAGATGGACTACAGATTTTGTTTAGCAGGAAAAACAAAGCAAAACAACAACAAACAAGGCTTGGAATTCTGAAAGAAAGAGAATCATCTTTATTTTGAAAAAATAATGGCTTAACATATGGGTTCGCACATCTGGTTGGATTCTAAAGATTTTTATTTAGTCAACATTTCTGGTTAAGTCTTGCTGTATAACAAGTAACCCCAAAACACAGTGCTTAAAAAAACACATTTTATTATATCTGGTAGGTTATTTTTAGGGTCAAAAATTCAACCAGGGGGCCTTTTAAGTTTCCACTTCCTTATGTAAGGAGCTTGCAAGTCATCATTACATCCCAACAAGTAAGAAGATGAACAGACTGAAAAATCACCAAATCTTCTTAGATCCATAGAAAGAAGACACAGGGAAAATCGCTATTAGAACTGAAAAGACAGAAATGCAAATACAGAGAGATACAGCTTACCAGAGCAGAGCTTCATGAGCTCAAACAACAAAGGACCCAGTGTCAAGATAGGAAAAACTGAACACTAAAGTGAAATTCTGGGCTTTGGTGATATTGATATGCCAATATAGGTTCATTCTTGGTAATAAATACATTATGTGGGGAGCGATGTTGATCACAGAGTGCATATGGGATGGTAGGCATATATGGGAAATCTGTATTTCATCTCAATTTTATTGTAAACTGCCCCCCCCAAAGTCTTGAAAACACATAAAAGAAATTCAGGCAGGGATCTGTTCGGTGATTCTTCTTCCTTACACACATTTGATTAAGGTGTTTTAGTCAGCTTGAAAACTAGATTGTCTCTAGCACCCAGTTGGCTTTATTCATGTATTCAGTGTCATTGTTTGAGTGGCTGGAAGGATGAGGTGATCCAGGTCTCTCAATCAGAGAGCATGTACTGGCTGTTCTCAAGGTAAGTGGACTTCTTAAGGTTCTCCCAGATAGTGCTCATACAGCGGGAAATGGAATCTGACCGTTTCTTCAATCCTGGTCCCTAACAGGCCATTCTTTCTCAGCATTTTATTGGTCAAAGCAGAGAGTTTCCCCAGAACAAAGGAAGTGGTGTAGATCACAACTATAGATACTGGGAATGTCAAAGAATGTAAAGGATCTTTAATCTAACTCAGTAAAACCTCACCTAGATCCCCCCAAATTTGGGGGCAATACATAGTTATAAAGCTCACCAATAGGGATGTAAAAAAATAGTAATTGCCATGAGTTCTCTGGGGATGTCTAATGTTGAATAGTTTTCAAATGTTAAAGGTCATTTTCACTGTCCACACCGATATGCGCTACAAATCCATGGAGTAATTCTAAATGAGAAAGATGGTCATGGCAGGTCTTAACTGAGGCAAAATAATCAATGCAGTACAGCCCACAGGGCTCTGCTGACTTCTCTAGTATTACCCAATACTACAGAAATGCTTTTTGTCTTGGCCATTCCAAACTTCTTGAAATCCCATGACCCCACCATCAAAATGCACCCCCTACACTTCTATTGCTAGGCACACCTCTCAGCATTAATTTCAACAAGTAAAAGTCCACTAATCTTTTAAAATTAAGATTAAGAGTTACTTCCTTTCTTGAAGTACTCTACTTCTAGTTTATTTCTCACTCTTCTGAGCACCAATAGCCCACCAAGCATACCTCTATTAATTTATCATATATATTGATATGGATGTTGCAATTCCAGTCTCTTCTAAATGACTCTAAGCATTGTTGGTCTACAGAGACTGAGATTCCATTATTTTCCTTTTTTAATATATGATGTAAGTACTCAATGAATGTTTGATTGTTGATTGAACAAAGGTTGATTGAACAAATGACTGAACCAATCAGGTGTATTTCCTGTTTGCCCTTATCTTCAGCTCTAGAATGTTTATGACCATTTAGTCATTTATCCTCTTTTCTCCAATATCAAGCAGTCTTCTTTCAGCCAGTCTTTTTTCACTGGCTGCTTCATCATTGGGCCCTCTTGATCTGTTACTCCTAATTTTGACCACACCACTCCTCAAAACACAATGAAAATCCCTGTCATGGATCCAGATTCAGACAGAAGACCACAGCCTAGCTCTAGTAACCTCACCCCCTCCCTCAGTTTCTCCAAACTAGAGGTAAGAGTGAATTCTTCCTGTTAATCATTTCTGGGTTTTCTCCCCTTCCCTTGTTGACTTCTCAGCTCTTCCGTAACTAATTTTCTAAGTTAAATTAACTCCCAATTTAAATATTTAGAGATATTTCTACTTTCCTGTTTGTATCCTGACAAAAACAGTCTCTAAGAGAGTAGAATTTGGAGAGATAAGTAGGCCATAACAAAACTTCCAAGGTCAGAATGGGGTTTTCCTGGTCTATTTTCAAGCAAAAATTACATTTTCTTAAAGACTATCATGGTTTCACACAAATCATTTTAATCATGTTGACTGCAATTATTACTAGTAATCTGTGTACAAATTTAAATCATAATAAATGGACATGGGTATAATAGATAGACAAGGTGGTTATAATTGGATACTCAAAACACTAGCATAGCATCTTACTATGTCAACATGCCACCAGCTTTCAACTACAGAGCCAGTATAAGCTCATAAATCTAGAAGCCTAATTTCATTGTATCAAATGGGACTTAATGGCTGCTATTTGTTATTTTCCATGTTTATAACTATGTTTGACATACCTGGCCTACATTTAATAGAAAGTTAATTCACTTTTAAAAATCCTTTACTTTTATTGGGAATTGGGAAAAAAAAAAAAGGAGGCCATCCCACTACTTAAAAAACAAATGTTTTTTATTAAAGAGTTATCTTGTTACAAAATCTTTAACTTGGAATTTTTCCTCAAACACTGAGAGCTAGATATTAGAAATGATAGTTTCATCAGAATTTCCATTACCAATAATACCAAAAATAATTATCAAGAAAACCATTTATTGAAGTTAGTTGACATCAATAATTTGAATAATTTTTCTTTCAGTGTTGGTCCTGTGAAATACAGTAGATGGGAATCTCTGTATAAAATGTATAATTTATAATAGAGACTGTAGTCTACAGAGAAAAAAATAACATGTTCAAAGTTCCTAATTTCTTACCAATGACTAACAATGCATTTTTAAAAATTTTACATAGGACTTCTAAAAGCACACACACGCACGTATATATATACATATACACATATATATACACAACATATATGTATATGGCAAATACTATATATAGTTTTACATTTATTATTTTTCATACAATATTTTTGTGAATGTTGTTTTTTTTTTTTTGGTTAAAGAAAGCTTTCTACAAATAGATTAGCTGGATAAAGTATTTGGTCATTTGAGGGCTCATGACATTTGAATAAGGGACCTAATAGAGATGAAAAGCACTCCAGGTGGAAAGGACCTCAAGTGCAAAGGCCCTGAGACAGAAGCAGGCCTGACAAGTTAGAAACATCATAGGGAGCCAGTTTGGCAGGGCAGAGCAGTAACTAAGGAGAATAGAGAGGATAAGGATTCCAAGGTAACTGGGAAGCAGATCATGTAGGTAATCTTTTGAGTCACTCTAAAGACTTTGTTCTTAGTTCTGAGAGAGAAGAGAAACCAATTCAGGGTTTTGAGCAGAAGAGTGACACAATCTCAATTACATCTTAACAGAACTGTTCAGGATCTTTGGTTAAGCGTATGTCAAGTGAGTGGGGAGAAGCAGGAGGATGAGTCATTAGAATGCTGTTACAATAACCTAGGTAAAAGATAAAGAGGGCTTGGACATGGGTGAAGGTGACAAAGGTATTCAATAGTTTTGGATTCTAAATATATTTATATGTTAGTGCCAAAACGAAAGTGACAATTGGAAGTGGGATATGAAAGGAAAAAGGCATCAAAAATGACCCCAAGGTTTTAAGCAACAACAAAGAGAAAAATGGAATTAGGATTCACTATAATCATAGAGATTTCTTTCCCTCCAAATTTTGCTTCATAATCCATGTGCCCAAGATCTTGCATAATGGATCTTGCTTACACTTTCAGCTAATGCCCTCAGTGGAAAGTTTAGCACCATATAGCCTGGGCAAAAAGAGGATTTTCCAGATAAAACCCCTTGTTATTTAAAATAAAGCAGTATTAACAAGATATAGAAGTTAAAATCCTGAATACTCTCAGCAGGACCTCTGTCTTCACACATTCTAGGGTGAGAATCTGACTTTTACACCATTTTGAGAAATGCTAGGATTATTATTCTTACAGTAACTGAGTTTCTCTTTCTTTGGAGGAAATATGGGCTGGTGCTGATACTCCTGTTAGGGTAAAGGTGAAAGAAGAGAAACAATCAGAAATTGAAAAGAAAGTGGAAAGAAAATGTTCTTGCTACAGGGAACTCAGATATATGCCATCAGACATTCTTCACTGGTTCCTATTGTCTCTTCATAGAATACTGATTTCTTCCTTTCTAATTGGCTAAATCTTAAATTTATTTCAACAGTTTACTCTGGTGCCATTTCCAGAAACCTTACTTGAGCTTATCCACATATGTGAGTCTGAATTAATGCTGCCATGGCATTGGGCTGTTTGCAAATAGTGGTGTTTTATTCCAATCTATATAATAATCACACACATATCTCTTTCCTCCATTAAACTGACTCTCTCTGACCACACAGATAGTCTCATCCATTTCTTATTGCCAACACCTACCCTGGCACCTCTTAGTGCTAACATCAACTTTATACATCAATTCAACAGCCACCTGCTTACTCTATATCAGGCACTCTGACAGGTACTGATGATAAAATACCAGACACACAAGTGCCTGCCTTCATGACCTGTGTAGACTGAAGAAAGACTCGTGAAAACAAGGACAAACCTACTGTCTACACCAGCAACACCACCAAGTATAATCATGAAAAGGTATCCTTAGGTGGCTACAAGGGCCATGTAGGATATCACTGGTAAGTCTGATGTTCTATTATTTGGGCAAAAGTTTCCTTTCATTTTAATGGATTTTAACATGACAAATGACAGTGGCCCCAAACCAGAGCTCTGTAGCTGATCAATCATCCTGAACCTCAAAGCCCTTTCTCAGAGAACAGGTGAAGAGAATAAATTTATTCCGGGGAAATTTTCTGTTACATACAATGTGTGCTAATTTATAAGGAAGAAAAAGCCAAGGACAACGTTTTTACATTTCAGAAGTGGTCAATGATAAATGGAACAAATGCAACCAAAATTTTAAGACAGTAATAAATAAATATTACACTCACCAAACCACAAGGAAGGGAGAAGTCTGTCATTGTCAACTCATCTTTACCAGAATCTGCCTGGGACATGAAAGACGTGTTTTCAAAGATATTTTCTGCCTCTCATCTCTTGGAATATTCATGACTCAATGCAGTCTTAGAGCCAGGTGTTTACTTTGGGACTCAGGAAATCTCTCTATGAATTATCCAGGAGGGTTTTGTGAGTTTGACTTTGTCGAGTCCCTCAATTTTAGAAATAAAGTTCCTTTCAAAGTTGTTCCTACTAAGATCAATTCTTAACTGTCTCGCTTTCTCAGTCTCCTTTCCCAGAACTCTGTTTCAGATATTTGAAGATTTTTTACTTTAAAAGCATTTATTAATGTATTTACACATTAACTGAGTACCTACTAGCACTCTTCTAGGCACCGAGAATATACCTTTGGGTGAAACAGATCAGATCTCTGCTCAAATGGAGCCTATATTGTGACAATGAAAAGTTTATTCAGACATCAAAGGTGAATTTTTCTAGGGATTAAGTTACTGCTTATTATTTATGGTGAGTTTAAAAAAATTGACTTTCATATCCACAAAAGTTAGGGAGGACACAGGTGTAGAAACAAACAAGAAATAAACAATGTGCAACATGATGAACCTGATTTACCTGTGATACTTGTATATTCAGAAGGCTTTCTCTTTTGCAGCACTTATGAGAAACATACTAAAAATAAAATGCTTGATGTTACCCCAAACTTCATGTCAAAAATGTTACTTAAATTATGCAGCTGCATGGACATCTAGATATTCTATTTATAGAAAGTTTATGTTAAGAAATCCTTGTGTTTCAGAGTGAATGTTGTAAAACTGTAACCTTAAAAGATTATTTCTCTGCTTTCTCAATGTCCTATATTCTACCCTTACTACAGCAGGTAATTTTACAAACAATCCCTTTTTCATATTTTTGCCAACTACTCTAAAATATTGCTATCAGGTAAGAGGATATGAAATGTTTTTTGAGTACAATCACTCTAATTCTCTATAACATAATCTTATTGCTTTAAGAATAAGAGTAGAAATCTATTTTCAACATTCAACAGAAGCTAGGTCAAATCTATTGTTCAGGTAGACACCAGTTGAATGTAGCAATTTTCTTACCTTTCGTTCTGCTACTCAGAGTAATGGTTGTGTGTATCTTTACACATGTCACTTCTAGCATTTCTACTAAGAAATATCTGGAAATATCTAGAGCAGCTCCCACTTACCCCAATTGTCTCTACTGGATTGTGTGAGTTTTGTGTTTTACTTCACTTTATTATTGCTCTGTGATTACTTGATGTTTAATCCTTGGATGTTTTGCTCCTGAAATGTGGTCAACAATTTTTGAATACTTCAAAAAGGAAATTATACAAATGACTAGCCAGCATATTAAAATGCACTCAATATTATTAGTCATCAGTACTTGCAAATTAAAATTACAACTCAAATAAGAGAAGGGCTTAAATTAAAAAGATTGACAGCATCAAGTATCAGTGTGGATATGGAGTGAAGAAACTCTCTCACACTGTTGGTGGGTGGGTGTACAAACTACTATAGCAACTTTGAAATAATTCTAGTTGTTTCTTATAAAACTAAATATAAAGCTCCTCAGTGACTCTTATTTGAAAAAATACATGTATTCACAAGAAGAAATCCATAAAAATGTTCACAAGAGCTTTATTCATGATAGCTGACAAATTTAAACAGTTAAAAAGTTCATTAACAAGAGAATGGAAAAGGAAACAAAACTGTGATATATTCATAAAATGGAATATTGCTTAGCATAAAAATAGAACAAGCCATGGATACATGCAAAAATACTGATGCACTCAAAAACATTATGCAAAGTGAAAGAAAACTTCAGAATATACGAAGTCAATCTACGATGAAAATCATCATAACAGTTGTTGCATCTGGCTGGGGTTGAGAGAAGCAGAAATTGATTGGGAAGAGATACAAATGACTTTTCTGGGGATGATGGTGATATTCAATATCTTGATGTAACGAAACTATATTCATTTGTCAAAACTCAGCAAATGGCACACCAGATTTGTACATCCTGTTCATTACCTTTCCACTAAAATAAATAAATGAAAATATTGAACTCGGTTAATGATATTCAGGATGAAGTCTCTAGGTGTGAAATGTACCAAGTTAGTAACTAGGGATTATTAAACATCATCCAACCTATGATAGATGAACTACATCCACAAAAAGGGCATATAAAGTGATAGGATAGAGAAGTGGCTCGACGGATATATATGTGTTAAAGCCAATGTAGTGAAGTATTTATTATCGACCGCATAGGGTGTTGTATGAGTCTTTCAAATTTTCCATAAGTTTGAAAATTTTTATGATAAGTGTTGGGAGATACACAGAATGGTAACAACAATAGAACAAAAGTAATATTTCGAGGCATCCGGTAACTCATAAATTTGGTTAATGTGAAGTCCTTCTAAAATAACTTTTTTAATAATGCTGTGAATATTTTATCCTCCAGCATTGGTTTGAATCAGAATCTGCAAGACAAGTATAGTGATTGTTATCTGTGTTCATGAAAGAGACTGTCAGCGTCCCTTTTGGCACAAGGGTGGTTTTATAAAAACAGAAGAATTTGATACATTGACAGGATAATAAGACCTGTCATTTTGTATTTTTAAACAGAGATGTCAATGATATTCAAGGACACATACTATTTCCTATGCAGAAGAAAGCTATGCTATATAAGATGAGAATATTTTAGGAAATTTATCTTTGCATGGCACTAACTCAGCTTTTTAAAATAAGATTTTTACTGCTGTCATTTAGTTTAAACATTAGAAAACTTCCAGGACACTGTTTTCTCTCTCAAGGGAAATTCAATTTACAGATTTAGTCTGTGTTTCCATGGGATTATTAATTCTGACCTACAAAGAGAAGATAAAACCAGTTCCATTCTCTTTCCAGAATTGTGCAAATACACAATATAAGACTTGGAAGAATCTTCAAGATCATCTAGTTCATTGCTTTCCAAATTGTTTTCGTTGGACCCCTAACATGTGTAAAGGGACTTCCAAGTTTAACCTAGGGGGCTTTGGCCTCATTTCAATTAGAGAAACTTCCTCTTTAACAGATTTGGGTTGTAAGATTCTGTTTGAAAAATATGTACTGCAGCAGGAAAAATGCATGCCTCAAGAAACTATTCATGTGATAACTTCCTCATTTAACAGATTAGAAATCTGAAGGTTAGAGAAGCTAAGTTAAATGACAGGAGGTAAAACAACCAAATAGTACCAGAGCTAAAAGTGGAACGCTCTTCTCCTGACCTTTAATTTAGTGTTCTGTCTCAGAAACTCCCCAAACCCCTATAACATTGCACTTCTCTTTGTTGTCTGTTTTTGCTGGATAGCATCATATCCTCTGATCATTGAGAAAGATTAAGCTTCTATGATGGGAATTTAAAAAAAAAGACAAAAACCCACAAAACACAAAAACAAACTCCCCCCTCCCTGAATTTAATTGTTTAGCACCATTTGTATTATAAGCTGTCCTGTCATTCTCAAGACTGGCACACATTAGAATCATCTGGAACATTTTCTTAAAAATATAATCCTAAGCTCCCATATCTTGAGGTTCTAAGGCAGTAGTTTCAGGAAAGAGTTTAGGAATATGTGTTTTGGGTATGAAGTTTCGTACAGGAATCCTTTGTTGTCTTCCGAAGCTATTGATTTAAGGAACACACTTTTAATGGTTGGTGTTTCCCAAACCTGGCTGTTAACAGACTTATCTGAAAAGGTTTTTGAAATTATGGATCATTCGGCGAAGACCCATTTACTCAGACTTTCTGAAACGAGACCCAGGTTTTCCATTTCAAAAATCTTAAGGGGGGTGCCTGGGTGGCTCAGTGGGTTAAGCCTCTGCCTTCGGCTCAGATCATGATCTCAGGGTCTTGGGATCAAGCCCTGAGTGGTCTGGCTCTCTGCTCAGCAGGGAGCCTGCTTCCCCCTCTCTCTCTGCCAGCCTCTCTGCCTACTTGTGATCTCTCTCTGTCAAATAGATAACTAAAATCTTAAAAAAAAAATCTTAAGGATACAAAACAAGGAAGAATTCAAGCAAAACCAATGTGGAGTTCTGATTTAGGAATCAACGCTAGTTGACAATATCATGAACCTATGGACGTTCGTGCTAGCTCTCTGTGAAACAAACCATGCTGTGTTTTTTGTTTTTGTTTTTGTTTTTCCTTTAAAGTTAGGTATCTCAAAGAGTCACGTTAAATTGCACTTTCAGGACAAAGCCAATGTCAGTCTACAAAAATTATAGTGAACATTTTTTTAGGCAATAACTTCAACTTCCTTTTCATAATACTATGTAGATTTATTATTGCTATGCTTATTATAGTAACATTCTGGTCAAAGAGTAAGCATGGAGAACTCTACAATAGCAAGGTAGATATATAAACTAGGCAGCTATTGGATGAAAACTCAAAACCCTTTTTCTCCCAAAATTAGATGAGAGGAGATACACAAACAAAAAAATAAAAAACAAATTTAAAATCTTCGTTTAGGACACCAGTATTTAACTAGATAAATATGTGCCTGTTTGAGCTGAGTTTCATTAGTTCATGTATATCAACACTGACTCATAATTTGTTTCCTCAAATTATTGCCAAGGCTTCATCTGCACCAGAATCACCTGGGTGAATTTGAGAAATGAGGATTGCTGCCTGGCCGCTAGGTATGTTGAGAGATAGTATAAGTTAAGTGACAGAGGTGGGATGGGCACAGGACTGGAGAGTACTGGCAACTAATTCAGGATGTAACGGTCAGAGTAGTAGAAGGGAGGATTAGATGGTTAGATTAGGGGTTCAACCAGTTGGGTCTGAAATACCAGCATAGCTAATTGCTAAATTATTTGCAGAGTGGAGTGGCAGGGGCAGAGATGAAGGAATGTCATCCATCTAGTTATTCCTTGTCATATTCTAAGAGTGTTACATTCAAAGGTCAGTGATGTACTTACTCTTATACCCTCTCTTTCCTCAAAGAAGTATATTCTTCTTCCTCTAATTATGTGCCTGGAAACTCTTAGACATTTTGAGATCCGCTTAAAATGCCACATTTTTTTAATTTGTTTTGTTTTTCTCCAAAACCTTTCTGATTTGCATTTCTTTTAAATGCATAATTCTTGCTTATCTCTGTTATCATAGAATTATATTAACCCTTGGTTTTAGCATTTTAGTTAAGGGAATGGGTCTGAAATTCTTCACTTGTATAATGGGGTTTTTTTGGCAGTATCCATGCCATATACATCTTGGGGGATCAACTGGAGTCACCTTTATAACATGTTAACAGTGTCTGGCATGTAGTAAGTGTTCTGCAGAATACTAGCCATTGATTGCTGCTATATAGCACTTATTACCTTGAACTAGAGCCACTGGTCTGCATCTGTCTTGTTAAATAAATGGCAGTTTTTTAAAGGATGGAAATGTGCCTAATACAAGTGGAGAAATCACCTCAGAAGAGTAACTTGCATGTAGTTGTTACTCAGCAAGTTTGGCTACATCTGCTGGGAATATTAGAATAAATTCCAGAGCAATGCTTAATAGTGCAGAATTCATCAGTGATACAGGGAATCAGGCATGATAAGGGAAACATTTTTTTTTTTTACTACATAAAACATTCACAAATGTTTTATGAAGGAGTCCTTTATGATGCCTCTGTTTTTCTAGGACTTAGGCCATGTAGACTGCTCTTCTGTCTAAAGCCAGAAGTGTTTGCCAAATCTCATATTTCATACATATTTCATTATGATGATGTATTAGTTTGCAGGTGTTGCTGAACAAAGCACCACAAATGGAATGATTTAAACAGAAATTCATTGTCTCACAGTTCTGGAAGGTAGTAGTCCAAGATCGAGGTGGCAGCAGTGGTTTCTTCTGAGGGCTGTGAGGAATAAGCTGGTTCATACTTACCCTCTATCCTGTGGCTTTCGATGGCTGTTGGTAATCGTTGGTGTTACTTGACTTGTAGAAATATCACCCAATTGCCTGAATCGTCTGCTTTCATCTTTATATGGTACTTACCCTGTGTGTGTCCAAAATTCCCCTTTTCATAATGGCACTGGTCACATTGGTTTAGGGCCCACACTAAAGTCCTCATCTTAACTAATTACATCTGCAGCATAGCAATTTCCAAATAAAGTCACATTCTGGATGTTAGGTCTTCTTATGAATTTGCCATGGCAGAGTGGGGGGAACCCAATTCAACCTATAACAGATGGACTAAAAATTTTAATATAGGGTATCCTATGTAAATAATTCTCTCTCTTCACATAAGGTTACATTTTAAAAACACATCAACTTCCAAGGTCACTTTAACCAAGAGTTTTCGGAATTTCTCAGGTCTAGAAGGACATAACCAAATTTTTTCTGATGTATTTTCTTCTAAATATTCATATTTTCATAATAGCTTTGAATCTGATCTCTGCTTTTATAAAAAGACTTTTAATGGACACATTTGAGTCCCAAGGAATTTCATACAATGATAAAGAGAATATTTATTCAGGTATAATGAGAATATTTATTCTCACTAAGTGGCACTACTTTAATATAAATTCTGCTGAGTGACGGGGCTAAAAGAATTACTAAGCTGCTATCACATAACAGGTGTAGATAAAATTTAACTCACAATATTTACCCAGGCAGTAAAAACATTTTTCTTAATAAATTTGGATTAGAGAATGGAAAGTACGTTGAAAGTATATATTGCAGTAAACCTTAATTTTGATATTTGATGTCCCTAGGGACACAATGCAGAACTGAGCAACATCAAATCAAAGTATGTTGCAGAAATTGTAGATAATTTCCAGTGAATACTGATGTCAGTAGCCATATCCTCAGAAACTTTGATATGCCTCATCTGTAATACGATCTTTTTCTCTCTTTTTTTCCTAAAAAGAACTAAGCTTAACGAGTCTCTGAAAATAGCTATGCTATAGAAGACAAGGCTAGTTTTGTTGAAGATGTGAGCAATTGTGTCATACTTATTTTTGGTTTCCTTCTATAATATTCACAGGTACAATCACAAAGATGAGAATTATAGTTACTCTATAAAACTTAAGGCGGGCATTAAAATTATCTCTGTTTCACAAATAAAGAAATGGAGGCAGAGAGAAGGAGTAACAAATCCAGGGCTTGGATTCCTGTTTCTATTTACTTAACCACTAAATTACACAATTTTAAATTGTACCAATAATTAATTTCCATAATTCCACTTGAACTGGTCATTCAACTGATGTGCAAATGCTAACTTAATGGGAAAAATAAACTCTTTGTAAAATTTTAACCATGAACTATTAAAGAGATTCATCAATCAAATTATTTATTGAACATCTACTCTGCCAGGCAGAGTAGATTGAACATCTATTCCCTACACCTTAGGGAATAGCTATGAGTGGCACAGACAACGAATGGGAGTTAACAAGTGGACTCAAGGAGGAAGGAGAGAAGTATAAAGGAAACAAAGAAAAAAAAAACTTCTGTGCTAAAAAGAAAATAAAATATATGACACGACACGAAGTGTTGAGACAGATTTTTGAAAGAGTGGAAGAATCTGATCTTCGAAGGTAAGACATTTGGGTGACACTCTGGTTATAAAACTCTGGTTATGAAGGAGACCTATGGTAGGAGTGTTCCAGGAAATGAATGGGGAAAGCGAATGAAGAGATAACTTGCTTGGTATTTGTAACAAATGTTAGCGAACTCTGCACCAAGTCTCAGGATCAGTTTCGAGAGATTTCATGAAATTTTAGGGAAACCTAATAATTGAGGACTCTGCTTATGTCTGCTTGTTCATGTCATGCCAAAATTCCTAACAAACGTAAATGGGAAGTCACCAGCTTGTGGTTCCATATCAATTAAAACTGGGGCCTTTTAAAAATCAAACTCTCCTTGGAAACCAGTTAAGATTATATTTAGGTAATGGATAGAGGGTGATCTTTTTATTTAAATACATAGGGGAAGGGAAGGAAAAATAAAATAAGACAAAAACAGAGAGAGAGGCAAACCTAAGAGACTCTTAATTATAAAGAATAAACTGAGGGTTGCTGGAGGGGAGGTGGACAGGGGATGGGTTCAATGGGTGATGGGTATTCAGGAGAGCACTTGTTGTGATGAGCACTGGGTGTTATATATAAATGAGGAACCACTAAATTCTATTCCTGAAACCAATACTACACTATATGTTAACTAACTTGAATTTAAATAAGATCTTGGATGAGAAAAAATATTTATTCTATTTATAAAGCAATGCATTATTATATATAGTTACATAGCCTCTTTAATAATATATGAATAATTTTACATTAAATAAACTGATGTCTGAACTTTAATCTTCCTTTCTCTGTTTTACTTATTATTTCTCTTATAAACCTATCACTTTCTTTAAAAGATTTTTTAATTTATTTGACAGAGAGAGATCACAAGTAGGCAGAGAGGCAGGCAGAGAGAGAGAGAGAGAGAAGAAGAAGAAGCAGGCTCCCTGCCTAGCAGAGAGCCCAATGCGGGACTCGATTCCAGGACTCTGAGATCATGACCTGAGCTGAAGGCAGAGGCTTAACCCACTGAGCCACCCAGGTGCCCCAACCTATCACTTTTTACCATACAATTTAATTTGTAAATTTTGTCATTATTGTTTATGGATTTTTATTCTCTGCAGAATATGAACTTCATAAGTGCAGAGATTATTATCTGTTTTGTTCAGTAATGTAAAGTCCAGAAAAATGGCTGATAGACAGTAGGAACTCAATGGATATTGAATAAGTAGACAGATTAATGAATAAATGAATTTAAAATAGTGTTTAGTGGCTACGAATTCAAAATCATACATGTATATTTTTTGTGAGGGGTAGGACATCAGAAAGTGTGAATATTTTAGAGAGAATCCTATGGTTGAGCCAGGTCATCTCTTATATTTTCTTAAGCCCTTTCCATAATTAATATGTCCATGATTCTCTGTCACAACCATCTAGTTTAACATCTACATATGAATGTTCAAAATATAGACAAACAAACAAACACAAATATGTATGTAATATTCTAAGTAAATATTTTGTTAAATATTTTGTTTTACATTAAAACAGTATTTTTTCTTTTTGTGAATCTCTAAAATTAGCATAAACAAATGGATGAACTTCATGTTTTGGGTAGCAATTTCTTTTTGAGATTTCTAAAATCCTAAAAGAATTTAAACTTAAAAAGAACCTAGTTTAATTGGATTGATTATATTTTCTTTGTGAATGTGCAAATACATACCAAGACACCAAACACATAATTCACGAAAGGCTAGTAGTATGGAGGAAGAAACAAGTCTTTAGCGTGTTTACACTTAGAAACTTTATATACAGTCCATGTCCATATAAAACAAGAGAGCTCTTGCCTTCCCAAACACACAAGATAAATTTTATTTTTTTTAGAATTACAGCTACCCTATAAATACCTAACATTCATAAACACTGTAAACTTAGTAGATTTTCAAAGTAAAGATAAACCATCTACAGTCGATGTGCTAAATCATTCATAGTGTAGCATAAAAATAGGGAATGAAACCTAAACTTCAATGCATGCCTTTAACATGTTATTTTTCCCTTTCTTAACTTTTTTATTTACAAAGATAATAAATGTATCTTGAAAAACTTTTACACTCTTCTTTACCCCCAGAATGAACATCACCCTCAGAAACACATATTATCACATGTGTAGGAAACCTTCAATGACTCATGTAATTTAGAAAAGGAAAAGTATTCATAATTGACAGCCTATTTTAGAAAACTCCTTTCTAAAATAAGATTTTGGTTAAGACTTATTTATCATGATTTTGGACAGCCTTATTTTAGGAAAGCAATTTTGAAAAAATAAAATATTTGTATAAGATCTTATTGATTCAGCAAACAAAAGAAAGAGGCATACCTTAGTGTTACCTAATTTATGAAAGTATATATGAATATCATTGTAAAATAAGAATATGCACATATTTATTTCAAACTGTGATTAAACACCATTTTAAGTTCATTTATTCACTGGCTATTTACTTATTCAATATATATTGAGTACCTACTCTCTATCAGGCATTTTTCTGGACTTTACATTACTGAACAAACTAGAGTTTCATTAGTGACAAGATTGAGACTCAGAGAAAATGAACATGTTGTCTTTGGCTACAAAATGAGAAATATAAGATGCAAATCAAATTTTCATTGACTCAGTTATTAATCTTATAGGCATTCTACATTGTGTAGAAAGAGCTGAGAGGAAAACCAGCAGAGAAGGAAAATTGGTTAAATAAAATTTTTTATTATGTGAGTCTGACCTAGAATGCCTTTTTTCCCCAAAAAACTTATAATTGTCTTAGAAATTTCTGTTACTTTTATAGAAATATAAGGTCCTCAAAGTAAGTCAATGTAACAAATATACAATTTTCTTGATGACTGGGGATTTTACAGAGCCTTGGGTGATACTTTTGAGATTATCAACTCATGTCAGCATGAGAAAACCACCACAGTATTTCTGTTTGAAATTTTTTCTTTTTTTTTAAGATTTTATTCATTTATTTGAGAGAGAAAGAGAGCATGAGCAGGGGAGGGATAGAGAGAGAGGGAGAAGCAGACTCCCTCCTGAGGGAGGAGCCCCACACAGGCTGGACCCAATCCCAAGACCCTGAGATCATGACCTGCTCTGAAGTCAGACACTCAACTGACTGAGACCCCCAGGTGCTCCTGCTTGAAAATTTTTCTATTCTGCTTATGTATTTAGACTGCTTGGAGGCAAACAAATAAACATACTATTTTAATACAACTAGAAATGACCATGAGCAGACTTAGTTCTCTTAAGCCAAACAGATTTTTATACTAGTTTTTTAGTTTCAATGCCAAAAGACAATCAGGTGATAGATGAAATAATGGTCTTACAGCGTAGTGATTAATAGCACAGGATCTGGAGCCAGATTCTGATTCTCTGAATTATAGTACTGGACCACCCACTTAACAACCACGTAATTTTTTTTTTTTTAGATTTTATTTATTTATTTGTCAGAGAGAGAGAAAGAGAGAGAGAGCGAGGGAGCACAGGAAGACAGAGTGGCAGGCAGAGGCAGAGGGAGAAGCAGGCTTCCTGCCAAGCAAGGAGCCTGATGTGGGCCTCGATCCCAGGATGCTGGGATCATGACCTGAGCCTAAGGCAGCCGCTTAACCAACTGAGCCACCCAGGCGTCCCAACAACCACGTAATTTTAAGTGACATAATATTCTTATCAGTTTCCCCATCTGTAAAATGGAGTTTAAAAATGTACCCATCTCTTGGTGTTTTGCTGAAGATTAAATAAATTAAAGAAGACTTAATTTAGAAGTATACATGGGTTTTTATTTTCAGGTTGCAGATAGAGAGGAAGATTAATTTATTTCTGTAATTCTAGACAAGCCCCTCAGTTCTCTGTGCTTGTGGTTCTTCATCTGCAAGATGATGATATTAGGTCAGAATCCTCTGCTGAAAAACTGAGCAGATGATGCCTTCTCAACCCCAGAAGTTTTGGGGATTGCTGTTTTTGTGCATTCAAATAGCTCTGGGCATAGTGGATCTGAGTGAAAAAAAAAATGTATCTATGTGATACACAGAATATTTAACAAAAAATATAGACACCACAGTGATATTTAAGGAACTTTGGAAAGAGAGAATATAAAAGTAACTAGAGGTCCCAATATCAGGGACAGGTATTCATTTCCGAAGGAAACTCACTGAGGGTGTGAAAACTGCCATCATTACCAAATTCACTTTTCAAATTAGGAAAAAAAAAAGCTGGTGTTTATGGGATGTTGGAAATGGTGAGACATGCTCTTCAAATTATTTTATTTTATTTTATACCAGTCATGATATAGGACATGGCTAAGCATGGTTTGACCTGTTCAGGAAAATCAAATGAAAGTCTCAAATAAAAATGACTCTGCATTATTGGAGACCTCATTTTCCTCTTTCTCTATGAAACTGAAAGCTTATTACTCAGGAAGGCTGGTCACTGTGACCCCCTTGTGAAATATCTGTGCCAGAATAGAAAATTCCATACCCTAAAATGCCAATGGAGGCTACACGTTGTGACTGTTTGAAACACAACAGATATTATGCAGGAAGAAAGAGAGTCTCTGGACGAGTCAACATTGGGGAGGAACTCATCAGGCAAAATTAAACAAGTTTTTTTTTTTTTTTTTTTTTACAGGAACACTTATCAAGGCCTTCTGTTCATGCATGATTACCATAATACACACCGTGTCCTGCATTTAGGGGAATATAAGGGAATAAGAATCATCTCAAAGAAGTGATCACATTGTGGAAAATGAGGAGGACGGAAAGCAATTTGGCTGTTTTGGAATCTGCACAATGTGGATTGAGTTCTGCTTTGGAGTCTCATAACCTTGGGCAAATTACCCAACTGCTCTGAGCCTCCATTTTCTCATCCATAATTAGAGACACAGACTTCGTCATCATCTACTTTCATATCTCAGATGCCAGTGACTCAGAAAGATATTATTAACATTTGGAATCGACTTACAGAAGGTATTTCATGAGCTTTACTATATAAATTCTGCACCTGAATACAGTCTAAATGAGCTTATTAAAATTTAACTGACGTTCTCTCCTGTCTTCGCATTTCTTGATTTTTCTCACAGTTTCTGGCACAGATGAATTCCATTTTCACTTCCCTTTGGATGACTCAGAAATCCATGTCTGGAACTTTATCTACTCTCTAGGTCCAGCCTCATAATTCTGGCAGCCTAATCCATGTTTCTTCCTGGTTGTTTAGCTAAATCCCTGATCATTTCAATTTCTTTATGTGTTGTATATTCCACAACCTTCTGTATATTGTAGTACCTTTCAATTCATCGTATCTGCTCTGAGATTCATTTATTCACCTAATACTGAGAACTGTGATCAGCCACTTGAAAAAAAATCTATCATAAATGAGGTAAATTCAGGTAAATAGACTAAAAAAGACATGAAACAAAAAACATATCCATGTAAAAAACCCAGTAGAGTTCCAAAGACATAAAAAGAAATGAATTTATATAAATCAATTAATACCAGTAATAACCATACAAAATCACTAAAATTACTCATGATTATTATTAATATAGGATTTTAATAATTTTAATCATGTTAATTGCATATTAATAAAGATATTAAAAACATTAAACAGGGGACTTAACATGGTTTCACTATCTGGTTAATTATTTGCACTCTTCTTTCTCTAATATCTTAATGCAACAAACAGAAAATCACTTAAAATATTTACATCTAATTCTATTGCTCCTGCCTTACTGCCTAAAACTTTCTCAAAGTTCATCATCATAATTTTAAAAATCCAAATACACACTCTCCTCAGAAAGATACATATGACCAGAACACTGCCTGGCTCTTGAGTCCATGACATATCTCTCTCTCAGTGGATTTCTGAATCTAGCTACACTAGCTTCTTTCAGTTCCTGAGGTTTTCCTTCTTTGGAAACCTCTTTATTTGTTGACTTTGCTCTTTACGGTAAATATAAAATTAACAATGTCATCATGCTATAGTGACTTCATCCTGTTAAACTAACACCCTGTATAAACCACATAATTTGCAAATCCCAAAGCAAAATTAAAATGTGAGGACTATTGTTCAAAAAGAAAAAAATAAAGTTGTGTTTTTATTTTTTTATTTATTTATTTTTAAAGATTTTATTTGTTTATTTGATGGAGAGGAAGAGAGATCACAACTAGGCAGAGAGGCAGGCAGAGAGAGAGGGGAGAAGCAGGCTCCTTGCCGAACAGAGAGCCCAATGCTGGGACCTTGAGATCATGACCTGAGCCGAAGGCAGAGGCTTAACCCACTGAGCCACCCAGGCGCCCCTAAAGTTGTGTTTTTAAAAATAAACCAAAATAGGGGTGCCTGGATGGCTCAGTCAGCATCTGACTCTTGATCTTGATCTTAGGATCCTGAGATTGAGCCCTGAGAAGGGCTCTGCACTGGGCATCGAGTCTGCTTTGGATTCTCTCTCTCCTCCCCGACTTGTGTGCGTGCTCTCTAAGTAAATAAATAAATAAATAAATAAAGTTTTGAATGTACTAAAATATAAAGCTTTTTCCTTTCTTTTGTGGCCTCTCTCTCTCCACTCATGGGGCATCACACATCCTGAATGTTAATGAGGTGACAAGAACAATAGGTGTACATATTGGGCATAGGTCCTCTGCTCCTGTGCCTGGTCTGTTGTCTCATCAGCCTTCATTTTCACAGACTTTGACAAGAAAGTCAAAAATAAAATTATCAAAGATTTCAAAACAACAAAAGCAGAATATTAAACCAAATGTGGAGCCATCTGAGAGTGAAGCTTTGGGCAGTTGGGTGGGTCTCATGCTCATGAAGACGGCTTTTCTCCCATCCATGGCCTATTCCCCCAAGTATAGTATAAAGGATCCCTTTAAATTACAATTCAGGTCATGTAATGACATTCAATGCCCTTCCATAACTCTAAAAATATTTTATTCAGCTTTTTATGGTTAACATGTATAGGAATGGCTGGCATAGTAAAGGTTGAATAAGTAATTGGTGAGCAGCTATTTAAGGGGATTATAAACCCTCTATGAAGTCATGGGCTCATTTTTTTTTTCCAAGAATAACTGGCTTTAAAGGACCTAAATTCCATAATCAGACTGTGATGTCCTTCTCTTGAAACTGTTCTCCTTCTCTCTTTTATGTTGGCTTTATTCTCAAGAAAGATGTCTCTACAGACTAGCCATGTTTGTCCCTGTTGGTTTTCATCCTACCATTTTTACTCAGTTAAATGGGGACTTTCCATATCATTATTTTGAGCAGAACTACTAAACCTAACTTTAGTTGGCCCAAATTAAATCACACATCTGTACCAAAATAAATAAATAAATAAATAAATAAATAAATAAATAAATATAAATAATTGACTTTGATTCTGTTAGACTAAGCCTAAACCACTACAACTGGTGAAATGTTCATTAAAGCAATATTGGGCCCTTTTACTGGAATAGTGATGGATACAAACAGAGAATATGTATGTCTCCAACCTACTAGATAAAGCCAAATTATTCTCTGTGCCAGTGGGACCAGTAAGTCACAATTATAATTTAATTTTGGGAAACTGTTAAACAAACAAAAAAAAAATTTTGAGTATATTTGGGTAGATAACATGAGAAAAGTATACATTTTATTGATAGAATTACTAAGTTTTAATCATACAGAAAACATAAGCTCCTTGAATTTGAGAAATCTGGAAAATCAGGGATCCATGACAATTATGTCTATAAGCTACAATGTCTCTTTCCATAAATGGTGTGGAAATGGGAAAATAAGTGGCTATTGGCCACTCAGTAAGCAGGGACTTGGTCTATTTCTCTAGATTTTTCAACTGGAAGAATCTGGGTTTCCTAGAGAGTTGAAAACTAATGTGATACAGAACATTGAGTAGGAGCCTGATTATTACAGAGGATCTAATCATTTTTTTTTCCCTGAAAAACTGAGATAATGGCATTGAACTTTGGGTTTAGCAACTAAAATTTATTACATGTTCACTACATACCAAGTCCCATGTTCATTCATATAATCTTTACAACACTGAGTTAACAATAGAAATCAGCCCCAAAATATACTTGAGAAACTTACCTCTTAGAGAAGTTAAAGAGTATAAATTGGGTTAAATAAAGATAATTACACAAATAAATACATGTGTTTATCCTTTGCTTCCAGGATTAGCACAAGGGTCTCTCATCCTCTCATCTTCTTCCCTCATTGCATTTGAATCAGGCATGTTTCCTGCCATGCAGGAGTAGCTGTGATACAAACATCAGTAATTTTATCCTTTGCTGAAGGACATTTATGTCAGGTCATCTTATTTGTAGCTTTAAAATTTGCCAATGATAACATTTATAGTTGGGAGAAACTTTAATTGAGGCATACTATCCTTTTTAATGTTCATTCTAGAAACCACTTTTCCCCCTTTTTACTCCAAAAGCCTGGCATGCTCATCATGCCATGTCCACTCTCCTCATACACAGAGGTGAAGTAGACGGCATGGTGTTAGTACTCTGGTAGAATTGAGACACCATAAAAAGTTAATAGGGGAGATATTTGGTTGGTATTGGGCCATCCCATGGAAGTTTCTATGTAAAGTTGGTTCTTCTAATTGGTACTTGGCTTTTTCCACAGAGAAAAGTTTTCCTGCCCCATATGCCTCCATTTGCCTTACCTAAACTGCTTTAAGATGCCAGCTCAAACCTTGTGATGGTAGTGCACATAGGTGCAGTCTTCGCATGTAAATACTGTTCAATGACTTGAGTTCTTTGCATGAGACTTTAAAGTATAAATATCCATAATCATAGTTTACTACTTACACTTCTAGCCTAACTAAGCAATGATTTTGTGTCTTAAACATTCATGCTTGATATTTAAACTCATAGCAAGTGTTAGAGCTGAACTTTATAATTGTTCTGCTTTCAAGTAAAGACCTTACTACTTCTTAGCTTGGGGTCATGTGTAAATCACTTAGTCTCTCTAAAATACAGCTTCTTCTTCTGAAAGTTAGGACTGTCATCATAACTATCTCTTAGGATTGTTATGGAGATAAAATATAAAGAGAACATGAATGTGTTTCAAAGAGCTGGAGAAATGTTAGATACATTTCCTGAAATAGAGGCTATATATTCTGTTTTTGTGTGTAGAATTTGGTATTGTGTTAACAGTTCCCCTAGGTTTGGGAGGCTGACTGCCTGAATTCAAGCTCTAGTAACATCATTTATATTCTATGATGGTGGGCAAACAGTTTCATCTATAAAGAAGATCAATAATAACCTAACCCCGTAGGTTTATCATGGGGATCAAATGAAATACATATGTAGACCACTTAGCAAAATTCCTGGGACATAGTAAACAGGAAATGAACATTAGATGTTTGTGATGATGGATGGATGAAAATGTTAACAGATTTTTCCAAGTTCTGTGACCATTGGGTATTATTACTTTGTTTATTATGAGATACTGTTTCTAATAGATATAATGCATTAGTCATCCACAAAAGATGCTTAGAATATGAAAAATATTTCAAGATTCTGCCAACTTTTATCTTTAAGTCATACTTAATTAACTTCATCATGTTATAAAAAGTATCCCTTCTCTGCTAAGAAATTTGCAAACTCCAGTCTTAGTTTTATGGTCAAGAATAAATACCTGGGAGCTCAGTATGTTAAGATGCATAGTGGCTGACTTAGCAGAGAGAAAATTATGTATTCACAACAAAGACCTTATCTATATTTAACCCCAATAATTAGACTTTTATGAGATTGTGTGTTATTTTAAAACCAGTAGGTCTGTGTCCCTTCCTCTGGGACTGACATGCCAGCAAAGCTAACCTAAACTTCATTTCTTAAGTAGGAGGATAAGGAAATTAAAATCATATTAAAAGGATTCACTCCTTTTTGCACATATGTCAAACAGTTTTCAACTTATTAGTCAAACACAATTGAGTCTGTCTACCTGGATTGCTGTGATGAAAAGAAATCAGAAATCTTAGAGAAATCAAGTGCCATGATTAAAGAGAGAGACCTAGGGATGCCTGTGTGGCTCAGTCTGTTAAGGGTCTGGTTTCGAATCAGGTCATGATCCCAGGTTCCTAGATTGAGCCCCACCCTGGGCTCCCTGCTCAGCAGAGAGCCTGGTTCTCCCTCACCCTCTGCTGCTCCCCCTGCTTGTGTTCTCTTTCTGTGTGTGTCAAATAAATAAAACCTTAAAAAATAAAGAGAGTTGTCTGACAAGGGAACATGGAAATCACAAGTGTAACTGTGTAATCAAAGATTTGTCACCTCTGATTTTTACAGCATAGAATGAATAAATGGAAGTTTAGAGCTTTTTATAAAACAAGGAAGAAATAACTTCTTGATCTCATCCGCCAAAATATCCTCTACAAATGGATTTTATTTCATAGTATTTGTCAATATTAAACTTATTTCCCAAGGAAGAAGAGAAAGATGTAGAGATATATGTTCAATATCATTGAGCAAATCACACTATTACAGAAAAACCCCAGCAGTGACTTTCATTTTAGAAAAATTTTTGTTTCCTTTTGTTGTAGTTTTGTTTTGTTTAAAATACATTATTTTTAGACCATTTTTAGGTTCACTGTAAAATTAAACAGAAGGTACAGAGATTTCTCATTTTCCAAATACTTGTGCTTCCTCTACGATGTCTTCCTCAATTATAATTTCCCATACGACGGTAGTCACTGTGTTAGAATCAATGAATCAGAATCACTGTAAGTTGATAGCCTACATTAAGGTTCATTTTTGGTGAAATAGGAGATTACACAATTTTCACTTTGTTGTTTATACATGCATATGTATTTTACTCATATGATAACATTGGAAACACTGTCCAGAACTATATCAAATTTTTAAAAGAATCTTGATTTGCACCTATTCTGCTTAACACGATCTACCTTCTGATCTATCTTACTGATGAGGAAGGAAAGACTAAATAGAAAAATATAACTTGTATTACTTTACATTTCCTTTTATGGGATCAGTTTCAGCATAAGTGGCATGTTTTAGTCTGTTGGGACTACTATCACAAATATATTGTAGATTATAGGTTTATAGCCTATGTGTAGCCATAGGGGATTGTTTCTCTTTTGTGCACTGCACACACAATCTTCATTTGTGTTTCTGTGCCTTCTATGTCACATACTGCTTCTTCTACTTTCAGTAGAAGAAAGTAGAGAAAATGGTAGCCATTTTCTCTGCAGGAAAGATAAATCAAGATAAAAGTATTGAAGATAAAGAATAGAACCTCAGGATCTGTGAGACAATTTCAAAAGTTCTCACATATCTGTAATTAGAGTGCCAGAAAGACATGAGATTATGAAAAAAATATATGTTTAATGACATTATAGCTCAAATTTTCCCCAAAATGGAGAGTTCTTACAGATTATAGAAGACCCACAAACTATAAGAAGGATAAATATGAAAGGAACAATGCCTAGATACATCATAGTCAAACTGTTGAAAATTAAAGATGATAAGAAAATCTTGAGATGACCAAGAAAAATGATAAATTACATAGAAATATAACAATTAAATGAATATGCACATCTCATCAGAGGAGCCAGAAGACTGGAAAGAAGTTTAAAATGCCTGAAATAGCACTAAGTTCAGAATTCTTTACCAAGTGAAAATACTCTCTAAGACCAAAGGAGAAATAAAGAACTTTTCAAATAAAAGAGCACTAAGAAAATTCATTGAAAGCAAGTCTGTACTCTAAAAAATGATTATGGATAATGATTTTTAAGGCCTAAGAAAAATGGTAAGAGATGGAGATATAGATTTGCATTAAGGAATTAAGAACATTGGAAATGACATAAATATTTATGTAGATATAAAATATTATTTTTCATCTTAGTATCTATAAAATATCTATAACTTTCAAAGCAAAAATTAACCTGACAATTTGTGAGGAATATATTGCACTAAATATGCTATTCATGAAAACTACAGTATAACATTGTATGAGGGTATATAGCCTATCTGCAGACAAAATTTCTATATTTTATATGAAGTGATAGATTATTAATTCTAAGTAGGCTATGGCTATAAAGTGTTATATAGATTTTAATCCTCAGGGCAACCAGTAAACAATTTTGCAAAAAATTATAGCCAGATAACAAAAAAGTTAATTATAATTCTAGACATTATTTAAATAATCTAAAACAATATAGAAAAAGTTGAACTGTAGAACAACTTAAAAGGCGTAAACAAGAAAGCCAGTAATAAAATGGTTGCCTTAAACGCAAACACAGGAATGAAGTATCAGTCAGTGTTCTCCAGAGAAAGAGAACCAAATAGGTTTTATATATATCCACCTATAGTTATATCTGTATTAATCTCTATACCTCTATACTGATATTGATCTAGTCATAGATAAAGTACTTTTTGTTCATTTGTTTGTTTCTCAAGAATTGGCTCATGAGATTGTAGGATCTGGCAGGTCCAAAATCTGTAGGACAGGCTCAAAGGTTGGAAACCAAGACAGGAGTTAATGCGTTTTTGTTTTTTTTTTTTAAGATTTTATTTATTTATTTGATAGACAGAGATCACAAGTAGGCAGAGAAGCAGGCAGAGAGTGAAGAGGAAGCAGGCTCCCTGCTGAGCAGATAGCCCGATGCGGGGCTCGATTCCAGGACCCTGGGATCATGACCTGAGCCGAAGGCAGAGGCTTTAACCCGCTGAGCCACTCAAGCACCCTTGTTAATGCGGTATTAGGCAGGATTTCTTCTTCTATGAGAAACTTCGTTTTTGTTCTTAAGACCTTCAACTGATTAGATGAGCCACCCATATTATTCATATGAACTCATTTACTTAAAGTCAACTGATTATTGATGTTAAACACATCTAAAAATATATCTACCACAACACATAGTGTTTGATTAACAAAGTGGGCACAATACCCCAGCCAAGTTGACACATTAAGTTAGCCATCACAAATAATTACAGTAAATGTTATTGGACAAAATACTCTAGTTAAATGCAGAGATTGCCAATATACTTTTGTTTAAAAGTAAACATTCTAACTGTCTAAAAGTTATGTACTTCAACTGTAATAATATAAATCATTTGAAAATATATGAGTGAGGGGCACCTGGGTAGTTCAGTCGGTTAAGTGCCAAGTTCTTGATCTCGGCTCAGGTCTTGATCTCAGCCCCATGTTAGGCTCCCCTCTGGGCATGGAGCTTACTTTTTTAAAAAAAGTAAGAAAATATATAGATGAAGAGTTTATACCAAGCAAATATCAATCAGCAAAGACTAGAGTGGAATATTAACATCAGATGATTTAGAACTGAGAGAAAAAGATAGCTATTTAATAATGAGAAGACCAATTCATCCAGGAGACATAAAAACATAAAAGTGTTTGTGTCTAATAAAAATGTTTCAAACACATGAAGCAAAAAAAACATTAGATTTCATATGGAGAGACAATTCACCATTAATAGATATTTTACATCTGTCTCTCCATGGTTACTAAGATAACAGTAAACAAACAGTAGACAAAATATCAGTGAAGGCAACCACCTCAAATTGCATGATAATCATGAGACTCTATACACCCAACAACAGCAGAGTACACATTATTTTCAAGTGTATATGGTATGTTCACCTATACACCATATGCTAGGCCAGAAACTAGTCTCGGGACGCCTGGGTGGCTCAGTTGGTTAAGCAGCTGCCTTCGGCTCAGGTCATGATCCCAGCATCCTGGGATAAGATAAGAAGGGAAATCAATAAAGTAAATAAAGTAGAAAGCAGACAAATGATGGAGAAAATTAACAGAGGCCAAAAGTTGGTACTGCGAAAAGAAATATTGATAAACATCTTCTAGTTTGAAGAACAAAATGTGAAAAGGAAGGCAAATTACCAATATAAGGAGGTGTTACCTCTGCAAATGGTGCACATATTAAAGGAATTATAAGGCGATAATATTTAAAATTTAAAGACAATTTACTCGACACACTTATATGGAAACACCAATTCTTAAGACCTACAACTCACCACAACAGACACAACAGGCTGTCAAAGTGGTTCCAAAAGCCACCGTCTGACTGATAATGTCTCACTGAGGATTGATTCTGTGTTTACTATACTCCACGATGACTAAGTTTCTCCTTTTCACTACCACAGGTGCTGTTAATAGTGCCCTGAGTCTATAGATCCTGTTCATATCTTTTACTAACTTTATATGCTGCCATTATTATTCAGTTCCTGGTGGTTTGTAGTGTTTGTCATTTTCACGATGAAAATGCACCCAGCGTGGTCAATTTCAATTTGCCAGTGGTTTAATGGCCAGCTTGCAAATTTCCTGAATATTTAATAAAAGGCTCTGATAAATGAGTACAAGTAAGTTCCAGTAGAACAACAATGCAGCCCTGGGGGATAGATAAAATTATGACCTTCATTTTGTAAATAAGGAAAACGGAAGCGTAAAATGGTTAAGAAAATTATCCAAATTTCCTCTGTTGGTAAACAATGGAGTTGTGTTCAAACTCAGGTCATTTTGAACCTTTTTGCCGCTGAGCAGCCTGCTCACTCTGGGAGATTAATTTTCCTGGACAGTGTCCTCCTGGGAAATAGAAACCTACCTATTCATTTTTGTATTCCTCATAGTGTTTTCATTACTCTGCATCTTATTCCAAGTTATTTTAAATACATGTATGAACTAATTGAAGGGAAAATTTGATTAAAGGATGAACTCTGCTTTTATACTTGCTTATGAAGCACAATAAACTGGAGAGATCTCCCATTGGCAACTATTAGAATCTTGGTCAACTATCTGTAATTTAGGAATTTATTATCACAGGGAAACTATAGCAATATCAGTTTTATAATCAAATGCCAAACCAAATGCTGAGAAAATTAACAGTATTTTTTCTGAGTTTCTTTTTTTTCTCTCTGTGTTTCAGGTGGTCTTAGGATAACAGCAGAATGTATGGTTCATAGTGAAAACTGTCTTAAAAATTTGAACATTTAGATATTAATATTGGTATATTCACATATTTTGTGGCCCCCCTGCAGGTGATGGGCTCAGATCCCCACCCAGAAGTGGTTCAGATGATGAGGTTAAGGTGCCACATACATAAAAAGGATATGAAAAGGTTTATTTCTCACATAATGAAGTTTCTTAGGAGAGTAAAACAACCATTCCCATTGATCTTAAATAAACTAGATGATGGGGGGGGGGGGCTTGTGGCTTTAGTATTTTTTTATTAGAGGTGGGACTGTGTAAAAGTCCCTCTTGCTTACATGGTGGGATTAGGGTGGTTTGAATCCAGGCTGGTGCCAAGAAAAGAGTGTTTGAGTTTTCCTCTTGGCTTCCCTGTATGTGGAATAAGAGGCTAAAGGGGCAGGCGAGAGCTTGGAACATCACAAATGGAGTCAGAATCTTTATTACATCAAACTTGGAGACCTTAATCTGAATTAGGAAGGAAATTTCCCATGTAAACGGAATAGTACATCAGAACCATTTCACTTGTGTTTATGAAATGTCTTACAGAAAGACAAAGGAAAAATGAGGGAGAAATTGGAAACAAGACAATATATATAAACCTGCTGTTTGAAATTCTCATACTTAATTCTAAGTAAGACCCTACAGGATTTCTACATTCTAATCTGTTAATAATATTTGAATCAACTGTTATAGGGTTTTCTTCTTCTTCTTCTTCTTCTTCTTCTTCTTCTTCTTCTCCTTCTTCTTCTCCTCCTCCTCCTCCTCCTTCTTCTTCTTCTCCTTCTCCTTCTCGTTCTTTTTCTCCTTCTTCTCCTTCTCCTTCTTCTTTTTTCCCAGAGCCTCTACTTCTCAACACAAGGTGATTACATTGTGAACACTTGGATAATCTGGGATATTCTCTATTTTAAAGTTAACTATTGAGGAAGGAGCTTAATTCTATCTGCAACTTTAATTTCCCTTTACAATGTTACAGGATGTATTCACAGGTTTGGAGAGTTAGGATTGGGTAGATCTGGAGATCATTATTCTGGGTACCACAAGCATGTGTGGAAGAGGAGTAGGTTTTAGCCATTTTTACCCAATGTGAGGCTCCTCAAAGGGCAATATTTATGCTAGAATTCCCAGTTACAATGGCAGCAGCTTTCTCTGAGATGCCCTACACTGGGAGGACTGTTCTCACTGGTCTTCCTTCCTAATTTCTTTCACAGTTGTCAGTTCTGATTTGCTTTCTGAGGTCTTTCTCTGCCTCCTGTTTCTTCCTCCTCCACCTTTCACAGATATTGCCTCCAACTGTACTTTTAAAGATTTTATTCATTTACGTAGAGGACAGTGAGAGCAAGAGCAGCGTGGCTGATGAAGGGCAGAGGCAGAGGGAGAGAGAGTATCTTAAGCAGATGCCCTGCTGAGCGTGGAGCCCAATGCTGCAGGGCTCCACCTCATGACCCTGAGATCGTGACCTAAGCCAAAATCAAGAGTTGGATGCCCCTAATTCTTTTGTACTTTCAAATCTATCTTGGTGTCTGCTTCATGGAAGACCCAAATTGATACAATGAGTCTGAAAAGTTATCAAACCAACGTGAAAGCATTCACTGTTTCCAGTCTGAAGAAGGATACTAGTTTTGGCTTAGATACTACTTTATAAATTCACTTACTTGAACATACTGATTAACACACATTCAAAAGTTCACCATCAAATGAGAAACATAATGAGCAAATATCATACTACATAAGATATATGCATATACGTAAATATCATAATACAATTATTAGTAAAATGTGATCAGCCTTAATCAAGTTAAGAATTAAGTAGTAACTGATAGATATTAAGTAACAAACAATATCATCTTATCTCAATGACATGCAGGCAGGGGTATAAAAATTAAATCTATTTTCTCTAAAATAAATCAGTGATCACCGGAGTCAATATGTTAGCTATGTTACATATCCTCACAGATAATCAGACCTGACTAATCTGTAGGCTAAAGAGGCTTAATAATTAGCAATCCAAGCCCCCAAAAAATGTATTTCCAAGAACCACTAAAGGCTTTTTAGGAAAAGGCACACTTTAAAAAAGGAATAAATTTGAAGTTTATGTACTATTTAAAATTGGCTACTGGCTCAACCTGCCTATCTTCAGGCGCACTCTTAGATAGTACCTGATTGTCACTGCAAGTGGTTTTGGTGAACATGTTTCTGCTTTCTCTGGCTAACCAGCAAGCTATTTACAGGAAAGGGGCACCCTGGCTGAGACCTGTGAAAACAGAATGTGCGTACACCGGGGATTTCAGTGGTTGAGAAGGTACACACATAACGGCGACACTTAAAGAGCATCTGTTCCCTGGTGACTGGTGCTGTTCTTTTCAAATGTGTACAAGTCTGAATGTCACTAATAGGCAAGGTCAGGTAGGTTAGAGACACTTTTATCAACAGTAGCTATTTGAGGATAAGAAACTCCTGGACTGGTCAGTTCAGTTGATGAAGTCTTTATTTGGATGCTAAAGAGGAATTTGTCTCAAATTCATTCATCCTGAGGAGCAGTGCAAAGCTATTTTCTTGTCAGAGCCATTTCACACCTGAACTTCAAAGTTGGCTTGTGACCTTGTCAAGGCTATAATAGCTACCCTGTAAAATATCAAAACAACCAACTATTGGCAATAAAAATCAAAGCTATTCTGTGATTAAAATAAAGCAGTACAAAAGGGCTGTTTGTAAAATTAGATATTTTTGTGTTAATTTTTGAGAAGCTACTCATATAGCTAGTTTCATTAATACTTTCATAATTACTAACAATGAACCATGCATGACTTGTACTTTACAACATATCAGGCAAAATTTGATCAATTACCTAACTTAATGTTTACAACAACTTTCTGGAAACAATTAAAACAGTAAGAATAGGACTTCAAAAAAGGAACAAAGAGAAGGACCAATACAAAGAATGTGATCCCAATGTCACGACCTGTGACTATAACAGAGCTCAGCAAAAAACTGCAAGAACTTCAGAGCAGTAGCTGGGGACAGAACTAATGCCTTAAATTTTGATGACATCTCTCAGTTCGGCTGAAAATCTGATCAGAAGGAAGGAATTATTAAAAACAAGGCGACAGGCCCACAAGAAGTCACTTATGCCAAACCTCATGTCACCAACCAAGACAGTGACAGAATAGGCTCTCCCAGAAGTGGAAACTGAAACCAATTAGGAGCTGTCAGATGAGCACTAGTTCCTTCATCTGCCTGATAGAACTCTGCCATTCATCTCCTTAAGGAAAGAGGTCTTGCAATAACCAACCTGCGTTTTTGCCTACTATACTTTCCTTGTTCTCAATCCCTTCTTAATTTAAAATTTTTAAAAAGACTTTATTTATTTGACACAGAGAGAGAGATCACAGGTAGGCAGAGAGGCAGGCAGAGAGAGAGGGGGAAGCAGCCCTGCTGAGCAGAGAGCCCAATGTGGGGCTCCATTCCAGGACCCTGAGACCATGACCTGAGCTGAAAGCAGAGTCTTAACCCACTGAGCCACACAGGCACCCCTTAAATTTTAATTTTATTTATTTTTATTTATTTTATTGTGTTATGTTATTCAGGATATAGTACATCATTAGTTTTTGATGTAGTGTTCCATGATCATAGTTTGCGTATGAAACCCTGTGCTCCATGCAATCCATGCCCCCCTTAAATACCTATCAGCAGGCTTACCCATCCCCCCCATCCCTCCCTTCTAAACCTCTCCATTGGTTTCCATGAGTCCTTAGTTTCTCATGGTTCGTCTCCCTCTCCGATTTTTCAATCCCTTCTGCCAATAAAAGTTTTTCATTTTGCACAGCTCCTTGAAGCTCCCTTCTATCTGCTAGATGGGATCCTGCACAATTATGAATCACCGAATAAGACCAATAAGATCTTTAAAATATACTCTTTAAATCTTTAAATATTTAAAAGGACTGGCGATTCACAGACCTGTACCTCTGGGGCTAATAATACATTGTATGTTAATTAAAAAAAAAAAGAATTTTGTCCTTTCATAAAACAAATTTATTTCCATTGTACATTTTTTTAAATTTATTTATTTGTCAGAGAGAGAGGGAGAGCGAGAGAGCACAGGCAGACAGAGTGGCAGGCAGAGGCAGAGGGAGAAGCAGGCTCCCTGCCGAGCAAGGAGCCCGATGTGGGACTCGATTCCAGGACGCTGGGATCATGACCTGAGCTGAAGGCAGCCGCTTAACCAACTGAGCCACCCAGGCGCCCCTTTTAAAAATTTTTTTTTCCATTGTACATTTAAAACTTTATTAATGCTGTTTACTGTGCCTCAGTTTATCAACTGCTTCCCTTTTTATCTCCATAGACAGCATCCAAATCAGATCACTGTGAAACTTAAATTAGTTAGACCTAGGGCTGGACAAAAGTAACCGCAAAATAAATATTTACTATCATTTATTATTTTTACTACTTTGTATAGATGAGAAAGAAGATAAAAATGGCTGGAAGGGATTTTTTTTTTAAAATTTGGGGTGCTAAGTGAGGTATATGAATCCAGACAACATTTTAACACTTGGTTTAGAATTTAAAATTAAGGCAAATATTTCCAAACACTGTAAATGAAGTCATAGTTGTAGAAATTTCCCCACTGATTTTCTAGGAACTTTCTTTACTTTTTCAAAAGTGATAATTAAGAAGGCTTTTTTGTTTGTTTATTTGTTTGTTTACGATTAAACTATTAAAGGTGATGAGAAAATCCTAAAATCATCACCTTAGGAGTGTATTTCATAGTTATTACTATTTATGTATTTATTTATTATATGAGTGAGAGCAAGAAAGAGTGTGCACAGGGGGAAGAGCAAAGGAAGATGGAAAGAGAGAATCTTAAGTAGGCTCCATGCTTAGAATGGAGCCCCACGCAGGACTCCATCATGCCATCCTGAGATCATGACCTGAGCAGAAATCAAGAGTCAAACGCTTAGTCGACTGAGCCACTCAGGCACCCTTCATAGGCATTTAGACTCCTAAAATTAAATTTTATATGTGCTTGCATAATGTGTTCCTTTTTTTTTTTTTTGTATGCTTGTTAACTACTCAGCTCTCAGGTAAATATTTCACTGCAAACAATGCTTATTAATGCCAAAATCACAGTGTAACTCTTCCTTAATGGAGAGTAAGTCATTTCCTAACCTTGAGTTCCTTGGTTTTGATTGAGAATATTTTGATTAATTTATCTTTCTATACATTTCTCTTCACAATCTGTGAAGGGAAGGAGTTTTATAACAGAAGTGTAAAATTATTTTCATTTGTGGAAGGGTATTTATACCGATGGTCTTTATGCATTTCCATGTCTCCTTAGGGACAATTTTCCATGTTAACATAACTAAGATTCCTTTTGCCACCTAGACAGAGAGATTAATTTGAATGATATTTTTTATAATGTGGCAAACTTAAAGATCAAAAAAAGTGCACGAGAGTGTTTACCTGGAAACATAGACCAAGTTAGATATTAAGAAACTCTTCTAGGTTGGTGCTGCAAATTACTGAGAAAGATCATGTCAGTGTCTTCAGTCCCCTTCTTTAAGCACCTAAGGCCACGCCCCTCGTACACCTGAATCCCTTTGCTTGCAATACATCGTTTCCTCTACAGTTGTCCACAACTTTATTTGTTCTCTTAAAGCTGCAAAACTGCACCTTTTGGTTATAAAACTATCTAAACTGGGATCCTCTCTATAGTCATTTGTTTTCTCTGTTCTACCATTATACACTTGGAAAGAAAATGGAGCATATAGATTGTTTCTTTTCTGATATCAAACAGATGTGGGTTTGAATCTTAGCATGTTGTGTTACACTGAACAAAAACAAAAATTATGATGACAATGATGATATTGATGATGACAGATATAAGTAATCAAAACCTCACTGAAGTAGAATTAAAATGTTGGAAGGTAACGATGTGAGATGTCAGGGATGTAACTGAAGTTAAAATGTTCTAAGATTGTTATAATGTTTTGCAAGAAGGGAGACATATAGGCAAATTTTAGATTTTAAATTAAGTATTAACATTAAGCATTAAGAATATCGCTAATAAAATAAAAACAGAATCCATAACTTTCAAAGATTTAAAGAGAAAACACAAAATAAAAACTTTAAGAAGGTAACGTGTATTAGAGTTTTCAGAAAAGCAGTACTGAGAAGACACATAATTGTGTACATGTGCACATACACATACACAGACAGAGTGAGATTTACTATAAGGAATTGGCTTAGGTGATTATGGAGGCTGAGAAATTCCATGAACTTCAATCAGTGTGTTAAAGACCCAGGAGAGCTGATGATACACATCTTCCAGTCTGAGTCCAAAGGGCTAAGACTCTGAAAACTCAATGGTATAAGCTCCACTCTGTGTCCAAAGGCAGTAGAAAACCAATGTCCCAGCTCAGAGACAGACAGAGAGAAGGAGGGAGAATATTATCCCTCCCTCAACGTTTTGGGGCTTTCACAGATTGAGTGAGGTTCACCATATTGGGAAGGGCGATTGGCTTTACTCAGTCTATGGATTCTAATGTTAATATTACCCAGAAACACCCTCACAGACCCACTCAGTATAACGTTTAACCAAATATCTGGTGACCCTGCGGCCCTGTCAAGTTGGTGCTTAAAATTAAACATCCTCCAAACAGAATATCTTTGGTCTTGACTTAGGTGGTAATTATGCAGTTGTATTGCTACATCAAAAATCAGCAAGATGTGCATTTAATATTAATATACTTTACAAATGGTATGCCTCAATTAAAAAAAGACAAAACCAGAAAGGAGAACAGAAAATGTATTGAAAAAGCAAAACAAATAGAAAATAATGTGATAGAAATAATTGTAAATATGACAATACATTTAAAGTGAATCAAGTCCCATCTGAAAGACATAGAGTTTAAACTGGATAAAAATAAATCCATCTTATTTGCAAGAGATACATAAGGTGTAGGTTTACAAAGTAAGTTTTTGAATTAAAGAATAGAAAGAGGTATTTCTTTCAAGACTCATCAAAAGGAGGATGGTGTAGCATTTGAAAGCATGGATTTGGGAGCCAAACTGTCTGGATTTAGAATCCTTGCTCTTGTAAGTTCTGTCAAAATGGTCAAGATAGTTATGTTCATCATCTGTATTGGAGCATTTTGATAATAATATTGTCTGTTCATCATTTTATTGTGAGGGTTAAATAAGATGATACACTTAAAGCAACTAAAAATGTTTGGCACATAGTAGATACTCAAAAATTGTGGGCTACTATTATTGTGGCTAGTATTACGGTCATCATCAAATGAAATAAATTTTATAGCATCCTTAGCTAAAAAGAGGCAATGTATATAATGCACATATTTCAATTCACCAGGTAAATGTAGAATTCTAAACCTATATGGATCTCTTATTATAGTTTCAAAATAGAGAGGGCAAATATGGACAGAATTAAACAGAACAATTAAAAAATCCATCACAAAAATAATTTTAATGTTCCTAACTTACTACCTGATAGACTAAGAATGGACAAAAAAATAAGGAAGGTTATAGGATATTTGTGGAAAAAACTTGTTAATAACTTGGTCTACTGATATAGAGATAACTAATCTACCAGAGAATTCATACATTCAAGTAAAACATCTATAGAAGTTATACAAACTGATCATCTACTAAACTAAAGAAATTCTGAATCCACTTTAAAGCATTGATTAAATATTACCCATTTTCTGGACCCAATAATAATAACATAAAAACATTAAAATAGTAAGATAGAGAAGTAAACATAGTATTAAATTTTTAAAAATGTTCTTATAATTTATGATTCAAGTAAATTGAAGTGGAAATAAAATAAAGACTAGATGATATTGAAAATGCTGAATGCTTTTTATTAATCTACGGTATTTTTTCTCTGGAATTCAGGGAAGACTTTCAATTTCTGGATTCTGTAATTCATTTTTTTTAGGGAAGTTCTGTATTTTATTTTGAAATTCTTCTATTATATAATTATGTATTTTCTGTTTCAATCGTTCTCTTCTTTTATTTAAAAATATCGATTATGGTACTTTGATATGACTTTCTGTCATCTGTATTCCCTATGTATAATTTGATAAATATTTAATTCATCATGTTTTATGGGTATATGTTCATTACAGACTAGAAGTAATTCCTTCTGGTCATCAAGGAAACTCTTCACTTGGCTCTGCTTCTGAGCCTTCCCTCTTATAAAGGACAATTTTTGCACTACTGGGAAACTCTTCTTTTCTGATTATGGTTTTGGATTGCACCTGCTTTTCAATTTCATCTAAAATATTGTTTCCATTTTGTGTTTTCAATTGATATTATAAAGAAGTTCATGCCTGAAATTGTTTTACACATCATCTTTGATAAGATTTTATCTTCTCATATTTGACTCTGTAAGGTAAGATGCTGGTTTATTTTCCCCATGAACTTTTCACTGTGGGTCAAAAGAAATTTAACTCGCTGTTCAAACTATACGAGTGTGCTGAAATTTTCCACATTTCCACATTTGTTGAGACACATATACATTCACTCTTAGTATTTGCTGGAAACCAGTCTGAGACACAGGTATGTTGAACTATAAAACTATCTCCTAAAGTTGAATTTTTACCTCCATTATACAGTCAACAGAATGAGCACATGACATTAGTAACCTGGATACAGGCTTTGAATTGAAATAGACCTTTAAAAATTTTAAAACAAACTCTAAAATTCATGATACCTTACCTACTTTCTGCATTCATATTAACAAAATACCTACAATTTAAAATGTTACTTTAAGGGGCGCCTGAGTGGCTCAATGGGTTAAGCCTCTGCCTTCGGCTCTGGTCATGATCTCAGGGTCCTAGGATCGAGCCCCCCATTGGGCTCTCTTTCTGCTTCCCCTTTGCTCTCTCCCTGCCTCTCTGCCTATTTCTGATCTCTATCAAATAATTAAAATAAAATCTTAAAAAAATAAATTATAAAATGTTACTTTAAGAATATGATGTGTGTCAATTATCATATGGTTTCACTTATTTGCGGAGCATAACAAATAACACGGAGGACATGGGGAGATGGAGAGGAGAAGGGTATTGAGGGAAATTGGGGGGGAGATGAACCATGAGAGACTATGGACTCTGAAAAATAACCTGAGGGTCTTGAAGGGGTGGGGGGTGGGAGGTTGGGGGAGCCTGGTGGTGGGTATTATGGAGGGCACGCATTGCATGGAGCACTGGGTGTGGTGTAAAACTATGAATTCTGTTACGCTGAAAAGAAATAAAAAAAAAAAGAATATGATGTGTGTCTTTCAGTCATAATAGCAAATATGATACTTATGTTTGCTTCTGAATCTTACATTGTGTTAACAGTATATTAAACTTTCCAGACTATTCACTTTTTTTTAAAAAGATCTTATTTATTTATTTGACAGACAGAGATCACAAGTAGGCAGAGAGGCAGACAGAGAGGGGGAAGCAGGCTCCCTGCTGAGCAGAGAGCCTGATGCGGGGCTTGATCCTAGGACCCTGGGATCATGACCTGAGGCAAGGCAGAGGCTTTAACCCACTGAGCCACCCAGGCGCCCCACCAGACTGTTCACTTTTAAAGATAAAGGAAACAAAGGACATAAAATTATCTCCTGCAGGTCATCAAGTTTTTGCATTCAAAATTTGGACTTATTTTAATTTTTATTATTTGTTGACATATTTTTAAATAATATATTATATTTGCCAAGAATAAGTAGCCTCAACAAAGGTTTGTCAAATATTTTTAAAGAAACATCGAAGAATCACAGAAGCATAGAGAATTAATACCAATTACCTCGAACCATAAAGATACGGAGCATCAACAAGCCCCAATTATTTGTTTGCTGTCCATTAATCCTGAAGTTTTATTGTTTCTTTCCAATTATCTGATTGCAACGTGTTGAATTTTAAGAACCTCATTTTGCTTATCTCCAGTCATAAAATTGGGAATCTTCTCGCTCCTGGATTCCACCAGAGGGCAGTGCAGGCTGTGGCTCAGGAAGCCACCTGTCCTCTCTGCCTCCTCTGGGCTCTGCTGTCTGGTCCGTGAAGGGTTAACGCAGCCCACCTCAGACCAGAGGGCTCACTTGGGCCCAGCCCTTCTTTGTCCTTAAGGCAGGAGGAAGGCAGTGAGGTTGGGAGCTGGCCAGGCTGAGGAGGACTGAGGGGAGGCTGGTGGAAGGAGGGGTAAGTAAAAAAATTCCTGCAAAACATCCAAAGTACTGGCTGTTATGGAGTAATGGCTCAATAAATAATAAACAAGTATCTCTGTAGCAGACACAGTATCAACAAGAAGTAGAGAGAAGGAAGACAAGCAGGAGGAGGAGAATTATGGTATTATCCATCTTTTATTGTTTAGTGAATTCCTGTTTTGCTCTTGGGAACTCAATTTCAGTACCCCGTCATTCACAAAGTCCTTATCAAATACACTGAAGAGAGACAATCGACACTATGTACGAATTAATCTCTTTTCCATGTTTCTTATACACTTTGTTGTTTAGTGATTTTTTATAAATAATTCACATTATCCTTTGATTATTTGTACGTATCTTTGTTTTCTCGAATAGACTGAATTACAGGAGGACAGGAGTTTTGCTCTCTTCCTTCTCCTGATGAGTTTCATTTGATTAAAAGGAAAATCACCATCAGCAAAATAATTATGGAGGAAAAGCTGTTGGATCAGACCAGTGTGTGACTTTGAATCTGGAATGTCTTAAAAGTAACAGCCCCACTCAATTCTACCTGCAGTTTGTCAAAGACTAAGAACAATTAAGGCACAACTGTGAATGAATGTATGACTGATAAAGTCTTGGCCTAAGAGTGTGAAGTACTGTTCATCTCCCTGTCTCTCTTCCACCTCACACACCCCACATCTCAGGGTCAGAGAGAATCCTATACCTCCTTGTCTCTTACCAACGTCATATGTTTTTGAAGCCAGAAGCTGTCTTTACTTTGGACATCTCTCAATATCCTTTACCTTCAGGAAATGCATCTGGCACACAAGTGAAAATCGTTAATGGGTGACATTTATAAAGCACTTTCCAGATTATCTGTGTAATTTTTATAATTTTGCATGTATTGTCTGGTTCATCCTCACTCTGACAGAAATATATATTAGATATTTCCTTCATCCATAACGAATGGAAAAAGAAAAGTAGCTCAGAAATATTTAAAAAAAAAATCTTACCCTGTATCAGAAAAGTAGTATTCCCAGACCAAGTGCACCTTGTCTTCTAGCACCAAATTTTATTTTTGTTTATAAATACCAGTTACTCTAGCTTACATTTCCATAGCAACTTTTGCATACGGCATAGCAATTAGGGTGCTTTGTTTTGTTTTCTTGTTGAATTATTTTTATGTTAAATGAACATGTGATCTTGCATATCAACTACAGAAATTTCTATCTAACTGCATAAAAATACTGTGATGGGGGTTTTGAAGAGATACCTTGAAGTGCTAAAATACTTGAAATCGAATATGAGCTGGATTCAAAGATGGTTAAAAAGAATTTTTTTAAATTTTATTTATTTATTTGACAAAGAGAGAGGGAAAGAGTGAGAGAGGGAGACAGAGTATGAGTACAAGCAGGGGGAGTGGGAGGCAGAGGGAGAAGCAGGCTCCCCGTGGAGCAAGAAGCCCGATGAGGACTCCGGGATCATGACCTGAGCCAAAGGCAGACACTTAACCAACTGAGCCACCCAGGTGCCCCTAAAAAAGAATTTTGTTTTGATTCAGGACCAAGGACAGAAAAGATGGTTACAACCCTAATAAGTAATATTCAAAGAAGATACTTAATGTAAAAATTTCCCTGATTAACTAACTATAGAATAATCTAATTGTGGAGAAGTCTCATCACCTGCCAGAGAAGTTTGGAGATGTAACAGCATTTGATCTGCACATTTTTTATTCCCAGTATATCAGCAATCATAGTTTCTTCCTGTCCATTTATCATATCTCTTTTGTTTCTTTTAAGAAGTTTCATTACTAGATCCATCCCCACTGAAATCTAAACATATGCAAGCCTCTTCCATCTTAAAAAATAAAGCAAAACAAAGCATAAATACTTAATGTCTCAATTTGGACATAATGAGGAATCTTAGACTTAGCAATCTCAACATTTGGATATACTTTTATGTCTCATTTTGTGAAATCTCTTTTCCTATCATGTCCATTTTTTCAGTCAGTTTTATTAAAAGAAAGAAAAACCATTGGTCAAGCTAAGAAGTTGAGCATTACCTTTGGACATACTCTCCCTCAATAACTTTCTCTCCATTATACCAGTACCAAATCCCTTCTCTTTCATCCACCAAAACACCAAATGTTTATTAAGTCTGCCCACTTTTTCCCATGTTCACCACTAGCACATGTGTGCTATCTCCATCATTTCTTACCTGACCACAGATGTAATCTCTTAATTGATATACTGCATGCATTTTTGCTGTCTCCAAGTCTATTTGACACATTGCTAGTAGAATGATATTTTAAAATTCCAACCTTATTTTTATTTTACTCTACTCTTGTGTCTATGATGGACCCATGATTGATTTCTCCTTTGCTTGCAATACTAGTTTATACTTATCATCCCATTTGCCAAGCTAACTCTTGTTTGTAATTTGGGTCTCATTTATATGTGACTTCTTCAGGGGAACAAAGGCTAACCCCATTCACCATACTCATCACTTGTTCAATGCCTATTGTTTTGCAGGATTAGCTATGTAATATTATGATGAATAATATTCATCAGATCCCAGTATCTGTACAACCAAGGTTTGTTTCTCACCCGACTAATATGCCCACTGTAGCTGTAGGGGATTTGAGTAAAGTTCTGTTCCAGAACCACTCAGAGATCCAGGGTGATGCAGATTCTGCTATCTAATGGCTGCCAGCCTGTGACAAAAAGTCCCTTACGTTACATTGGCAGGAAAAGCAGGAGCCTGTAACATCCTTTAAGTTATTCCTGCCCAAGAATATATATGAAATATTTCCCTTTTGCTGCTCTTTCCTTGGCTGGAGCCAGTCATATATAAGGTCCGTGTTCCAAATACTGGACAGTATTACCATCCAGGGGCCAGAAAGTGGGAAGACCTGGATATTGTTACATAGCAATGTCTACCTTTTCTTCCTTTTCTATTAGACTCCCCCTTCTATTTCCTTGTAAGCCGCATGAGGACAGTGACCTGGTCTGTTTTATTCACTTCTATACCTCACACAGTGCAATGTATCATAATGGGTTAACCCCTAAACATATGTTAGACAAATAAAAGTCAGTTAACAGAATTGACTCTTGGTTTTAAATACCACACCTATAAATTAGCAACTGAGTAACCCTGACCAAATTAATTTTTTTTGCCTTAGCTTTCATCTATAAAAGGAAGATCATACAGTTCCTACCCAATAGAGTTTTTACAATGATATTGTGCTTAAAGAGTATCTGAATCAGGGGTGCCTGGGTGGCTCAGTGGGTTAAGCCTCTGGCTTTGGCTCAGGTCATGATCCCGGGGTCCTGGGATCGAGCCCCGCATCAGGCTCTCTGCTCAGCAGGGAGCCTGCTTCCTCCCTCTCTCTCTGTCTGCCTCTCTGCCTACTTGTGATCTCTGTCTGTCAAATAAATAAATAAAATCTTAAAAAAAAAAAGAGTATCTGAATCATTATAGGTTTATGTGTGTTAGCCATTGCTACTATTTTTATTTTTTTAACTGGAGCACAGATCATTGCTGTATATCAAAACAAATATTCAAAGTGTAAACATATCCAAGTAACAGTAGCATGGCTATTGGTCAAATTGAATAAATAATTTACATAGACTTTTAGAACTTGTCCAATCCTAATGTTTTGTTTTATGTATTAAGATATTTCAGTGTTCCCTCTAGGACTTAGAGGCAATGCTCAAACAAATATTTAAATCTCTTTCGACTTATCATCAGTCTTCCTTTTTGGCAAGTCAGAAAGTCAAGGAATTTTTCATCACTTGCTTTATGTTCACTAATGACTTAATTGATATACTAATCTGGAAATCCACAAATCTAAATAATTTTAATGCAGACAGATTATTAATTTCTTCATTTATTTTTATTTTTAAAAGATTTATTTACTTATTTTTTTCAAAACTTTTTTTGATTTTTATTTATTTATAAATATTTTATATTTTAAATATTTTATAAATAAATATAAATATTTATAAATAAATAAATATTTTCTGTTTCCAGCCAAGTTAATTTTTACCTAAAATTACAGATATTAGAAATTATTAGGGCCTTTGCTTAACAATCAGGAATATTTAGCATGTTGGTAGAGAAACTGAACCCTCTGAGTTTTCTGAGGAATCTTAGGAGATGTAGATTTTTCCTTTGATAGTGACTGAAGGAAGGTAAAGTATAAAATTAATCGATTAAAAGGCAAAATGGAAATTATACTGTTTCAACCCGTGTTTTAGGTAAACAAATTTGGGCTTCTGATCTTTAATGTTTATTATAGTAAAAAAAAAAAAGGAAAAACTCGAAAAACACTAAGATTGGTGCTATGAACTGAACTGTATTCCCCTAAAATTCATATGTTGACGTCCTAAACCCCAAAGTGACTATAGTGGGGACAGGCCTTTCAGAAGGCAATTAAGTTCAAATGAGGTTATAAGGGTGGGATCCTAATCCAATATGATCAGTGGCCTCATAAGTAAATGAAGAGAGGGGGCGCCTGGGTGGCTCAGTGGTTTAAGCTTCTGCCTTCAGCTCAGGTCATGATCCCAGGGTCCTGGGATCGAGCCCAGCATATGCCTCTCTGCTCAGCAGGGAGCCTGCTTCCCCCTCTCTCTCTGCCTGCCTCTCTGCCTACTTGTGATCTCTCTCTGTCAAATAAATAAACCAAAAAGCAAAAAAAAAATGAAGAGAGATCTCTCTTCACACACACACACACACACACACACACACTATGTAAAGACCAAGTGAGCACACAGCAAGAAGGCAGCTGTCTGCAAACCAGGAAGAGCGACTTTACCAGAAACCCATTTTCTTGCATCTTGATTTGGGACCTCTAGCCTCAGAACTGTGAGAAAATGAATCTCTGTTGTTTAAACCATACAGTCTGTGGTATTTTGTTATGGCAGCCTAAACTGACTAATCTAGTGGGCTTTGGAGTTAGATGGCTGGTCCTTTACTCTTCATCTTATGCTTAAATCTGGACAAGTTACTTAATCTCTTTGAGTTTAGTAACCAACAGTAAAATGCAAATAATAAAGCAAGTTTTATTGTGTGTTTGTGAGAATCAAATAAGATTATAGCATTTCTGGAACATGGTAGATGTTCAATAGCTGTTAAATTTCCATCAGCCAAGTGACAGATAGTTAATAGTGTGGTAGGAACACAGGACACAAGTGCGAAAAAAAAAAATGACCCATGCTGTGATGAAGTTTATTGGATCCTATATTTCTTGGTGAAAAGACCTAGTCTAGCTAATATCTTTTATTTTCACACATAGCCTGGTGTACAAATGTTCAATCAATGCCTGCTCAATGAAAAAAATGTTTTCTTTTCTATTGTCAACAAAGATTTTCCCCACAGACAATTTGTTCAGTTTCATTAAGTGCAGTGTAAGATAGAAATGCCACAATGCTAGGGGAACATCTACACTTCAAACAGTTACATAAAATCCTCATCAATAATTAAACTTGCCTTTGTGTATTAGGTTTTCCTCAGCATTATTAAAGGATTCACATTCCCTGTCCTGGATTCTACTGAAAATGTAATGTTATTTTTTGAATGGGCAACATTTATTTGGGATCATATAGAACTATAAAATTTGCCACTCTGAGAGAATAATTCATCAAGCTGCTTCTTTACTGCAATCCTAATTGCAATGTGCAATATGAAATAGTGCATTGTGAATCTAAAGAAGAGATCTGATTGCAACCTTTTTCAAATATCTTGAGTACTGGAATTCTCTTTATAAAATATATTCACCCATTCATAGTGATCTGTGGATGGCTATTGGTAAAATGCTGCAAAAACACACAAGAAACCACCAATAGGAAATTTCAGGGGAAATATGAATGGCTCCAGCTGATACTGAAAACTTTTAGTATGACCACGAGTAACCGCTCTGTGAATTGTTTATCTACCGTATCCCTATGATAAATGAATATCTGCTTCTCTAGATCGCCAGTAATTTTTCTGGATTTGACTCTTTTAATATAACTGGGGTAGTTCGAACTAGCAACTTGTAATCTTTAAATGTATTTGAAATATAAAAATCTATATGTAAAATTTATGATATTTAATATCTAATCAACTGCTATGAGATATGTGAAGAAATATGAAAATATAACAATATCCAAGAGAAAAAATAAAGAAAAGTATGTCTGGATGAGCGATGTGATGAAATTTACATGCAAGGGTATTAAAATATAAGTAATAATATCCTCAAAGAAGAAATGGAAAAGTGGAAAAATAAGAGATAAAATTATATATATGTAGAGAGAGATAGACATATAGATATCTATCTATATATCTCCAAAACTGAATAATATATTTCCTCAAATGAAAAATTAATTTCATGAGCTTAGCCAAAGAACAGGTATTACAAAAGAAATGGTCAGGGACATCAAGACATTTGGATAGAAACTATCCAAATTTAAGCATAAAGTGGCTCTAAAAGAAAAAATAAAAAGCTGCATGACCTGTGGGAAAATATCAAGCAATCTAATGTACATTTATTTGAAGTTCCAAAAGGGAAGAAGATACCACTAAAGATCCTAAAGATGTTAAATGATAATAAGAGAATTTTATGACAATTTGACAATAAAAGTGGAAAAAAAATTTGAATGATATAAATTCCAAAACTATTAAAAGAAGAAATAGAGTATCTAAATTGACCTCAATCTATTACATGCACTGAACTTAGAATTTAAAACTTTCTTGTAAGACAAATTCCAAACCAAAATGACTTCAATGGTACATTTGTAAAATGTTTTGTATGTAAAGTACATAATTCTTATATTCTTTCAGAAAATAGAATGAGTTGAGTAATTCCTGCCCCATGTTACATAGCTATCACTACTTTAATACAAAAATCGGAGGAAAGTATTAGAAAAAAACTACAGATGAATATCCTTCCTGAACAGAGACTGAATATTTATTTTAAAAAAAATCAGCAAATTGGATCTAGAAATGAATAAAAAGGACACCAAATCATAATCAGATCACATTTATTCCTGAAATACAATGATATTTTTAAAATTTGAAGAGCAATTAATGGAATTCATCATTAAAGATTAAAGGAGAAAAATAATATGACCTTCTCAATAGTTATAGAAACAACATTTGATAAAATTTAACATTAATTCTTTGGGGAAAAAATAGCGAATTATGAGTGAAAATAAACTTCCTCAACCTGAAAATGGACATCTAAGAAGAATGAGCAATAAACAAATTTCTTAAAAGATAAGGAATAAAGCTAGGAAGTTGTATCTTATGATTTATTTTTAATCATTGTATTAGACTTCCCAGACAGTTCAGTAAAGGAACAAAGATAAATAAAATACATTCTAGCTGAAATAAAGTAAAAATCAATCTAAAGATTGCTTATCTTAAATTGCAGCTTGCTCTTCTTTGTAGAGTATTCTAAGTAATCTGCAAAAAAAAGCTGTTTATCCTACTACCTATATTTAACAAAGTCACAGAATACAAAGTCAATATAAAAAGTAAATATTGTGAATGCTGGCAAATCAATAAGCAAATTAAATAAAAAACAAAAATATGTTTACAATGTCAAATAACTAAATAAATGGAGAAATGTATTACCTTCTTGGATTTGTAACACAAATTTTTTAATAATATTAGTTCGTTCTAAAATGAACTATACATTGATTTCTCAACCAAAAACCTGGGCATCAGACCAAGAATTATTTGAGGGATCAGGGGAAAGGTGACAAATTGGCAAACTGACTTTAACATTTAAGTGGAAATGCAAAGGAACTGGAAGAGTCTGAACAATTTTGTAAAGAAGAATGATATTGGTAGACTAGAATATCTGATTTTTAAGGACTATCATAAAGCAACAGTAATCCTAACAGTGGGAAATTGTAATAATGATAAAAACACAAGCCAATGGAACAGAACAAAAGCCAAGAATAATCTTGAACATTTTTATTGTTCAGGCCTATTGATTTTAAAAAGATTATGATAATTAAATGAGAAAGTAATTTTTTTTTTTTCTGAAAAGCTGCTGAAACCATTAGAAAGCTATTTGGAAAAAAAAATAACCTTGATTTTTCACTCACATAGCTTGTACATATTAACTTGAATTTAATCAAAGACCTAAATTTCAAAGCTAAAACTATGAAACCTTCAGAAGTAGGTCAACATTTTTTAGCTAGGATGTAAGAAACAATAACCACAGAAGAAAAAAATAAATGAAAATATGATTTTGAAAATGACCTTCTGTTCTTTAATAGACATAAATGAAATGGCAAGTCATAGATTCAGATAAATTGTACCTTCAAATGTGTCTGTAAGGACTTATGTCCACAATATATAAAGAACAAAACCAGCTCAATAAAAGGACAAAGAAAAATAAATATTGAACAAAATATTTTAAGAGATACTTCACAAAGAATATGTATGGATGTCCAATAAGTGCATGAAAAAAATGCTCATCATTAGTAGTCATCAGGAAAACCCATCGTAATGCTATAATGAGAAACCTCTATGCATCCAAATCTCATATATTGCTGGAGGGAATATGAAACTGTAAAAGGACTTAAAAGAACAGTTTTATAACTTCCTTAAAAATTGAACATATGTTTTCCATATAATTCTGTTATTTCATTTTAGGTATTAATACAAAATAAATTAATATATGCACCCACATAGAGATTTTTAAAAATATTTATAATAGCCATATTCATAATAGATATAATCTAAAAAAAATCTTAAAATTGGTGAAATGCCCATTGACAGGTGCATGGAAAAATAAGTTAAATCATGTCTATACATTGGATAGTATTATTTTACAATACAAAACAATGAATCTCCAAAATGTGCTGGTTGAAAAAAGACCAGATATAATTTGAATACATTCATTATGAATTATTACAGTAGATTGCCTGGAAATGGAAGGGAGGTATAAATGGCTTGAAATAGGCACACGGGAACATTTTAAGGTGGAATGTTCTATATTCACATTGTTATAGTGTTTGTTTAATGTATATACTTGATCAAATTCATGCTGTACTCTTCAAATGAGTACATTTTATTTTATGTAAATTACATCCTAATAAAACTCATTGAAAAATAAAATAAAAATCAATCTAAAAGCAATTTTACCAGTAGGGAAAGAAGTAGATCATTGAAGCTCCAACTGACCATAATACTCAGAGTTCACTAAAAGAGGTTAAGTCTAATCTGCCTTAAACTCATGTTCAGCCTTATCAACTTCAAGTTTCATAACTGATGTAATATTGCTCCTTCACAACCTAACATACATTTTAATTGTTATTCTGTTACTTGCATATCGCAGGGTCTGAGTGTAATTCAGCTCTTCTAGAAGAGAAAGAACATTTCAGTCCCTATCTACCATGCCTTCCAGCCCTAAACAAATCCTAATATCCTTTCTGTCTCTATAGATTTGCCTATCCTAAATATTATGCATCAGTATAATCATGAAAATATTGGTCTTTGTGACTGGCCTTCCACTCAGCAAAGCGTTTACAAGATACCTTCATGTGGTGGCATCTCTCTCTCTTACATTCATTTTTATGGCCAAATAATATTCCATATTTTGTTATAAAATGATATTAGAAGTTCCAGCAACAGGTCTTTATTTCTGTTGTTTAATCTGCTGTTACTTTTATTCACTGGATCCTTAATCTGTGTTACTTGTTTTGAAGTCCTAAAATTTCCAATGAATTTATTCTAGATTTCTATTCTCTGGTTAAAGTTTAATATTTTCATTTATTTCCTTGAGCATATTAATCATAGTTATTTGGAAATCTGTGTTTGATAATTCCATTATTTGGGTTACTTTTGCTTCTATTTCTATTATCTGTGTTTTGTTTGTTTGTTTCTATTATCTGTGTTTTGTTTTTTACTTTGGATTTTTTTTTCTTGTTTCCTGGAAAGCTAGGTCATAGTTTCTTGTTTATTTGAAGAGATATTTGAAGATCAGGCTATCCTTATCATCCTCTTTAAATGGATTTATTTGTGCTTTCTGAAAGAAGTTCAGACGAGGGACATATTACCTTAATTCATCCCAAAGTGTATCTTTATTAAAGCTTACTACAGTCTTCAGGAGAAGTGGTCTGTATCTGGTTCTTTTTTACCCCCAAATATAGTCATTCTAGGTTCTTAACTGAAAGCCTGATCTATTAACCATGAACCTTCCCTTTTTATAATGCATAGCTGTAATTGTTAAGTCAAGTTCAAAGAGATGACTTCTTGCTTTGACTTGCCCTGGTTGAAACCTGCATATTTGCTTCATAGCCTCTTATCTGAGTCACTTATTCAAAGTGTCTTTTGGGAAAAGTGGCACAGAATCAGGCTGACTTCTGTGTGTTTCTTCCATTCAGTGTCTTTTTTTTTTTTTTAATTTCTTTTCAGCGTAACAGAATTCATAGTTTTACACCACACCCAGTGCTCCATGCAATGCGTGCCCTCCTCAATACCCACCACCAGGCTCCCCCAACCTCCCACCCCCCCTCCCCTTCAAAACCCTCAGGTTATTTTTCAGAGTCCATGGTCTCTCATGGTTCATCTCCCCGCCCCAATTTCCCTCAACTCCATTCTCCTTTCCATCTCCCCATGTCCTCCGTGTTATTTGTTATGCTCCGCAAATAAATGAAACCATATGATAGTTGACTCTCTCTGCTTGACTTATTTCACTCAGCATAATCTCTTCCAGTCCCGTCCATATTGCTACAAAAGTCGGGTATTCATCCTTTCTGATGGAGGCATAATACTCCATAGTGTATATGGACCACATCTTCTTTATCCATTCGTCTGTTGAAGGGCATCTTGGTTCTTTCCACAGTTTGGTGACCTTGGACATTGCTGCTATAAACATTGGGGTACAGATGGCCCTTCTTTTCACTACATCTGTATCTTTGGGGTAAATACCCAGTAGCGCAATTGCAGGGTCATAGGGAAGCTCTATTTTTAACTTCTTAACAGTTAAGAACTGTTTAAGTGGAGAACCTCCACACTGTTCTCCAGAGTGACTGCACCAACTTGCATTCCCACCAACAGTGTAAGAGGGTTCCTCTTTCTCCACATCCTCTCCAACACACGTTGTTTCCTGTCTTGCTGATTTTGGCCATTCTAACTGGTGTGAGGTGGTATCTCAATGTGGTTTTAATTTGAATCTCCCTGATGGCTAGTGATGATGAACATTTTTTCATGTGTCTTATAGCCATTTGTATGTCTTCATTGGATAAGTGTCTATTCATATTCTGCCCATTTTTGATGTGATTATCTGTTTTGCATGTGTTGAGTTTGAGAAGTTCTTTATAGATCCTAGATATCAACCTCTTGTCTGTACTGTCATTTGCAAATATCTTCTCCCATTCCGTGAGTTGCCTCTTTGTTTTGTTAACTATCTCCTTTGCTGTGCAGAAGCTTTTGATCTTGATGAAGTCCCAAAAGTTCATTTTTGCTTTTGTTTCCTTTGCCTTTGGTGACATATCTTGAAAGAAATTGCTGTGGCTGATATCAAAGAGGTTACTGCCTATGTTCTCTTCTAGGATTCTGATGGATTCCTGTCTCACATTGAGAACCTTTATGCATTTCGAGTTTATCTTTGTGTACGGTGTAAGAGAATGGTCAAGTTGCATTCTTCTACATACAGCTGTCCAATTTTCCCAGGACCATTTATTGAAGAGACAGTCTTTTTTCCACTGTATATTTTTTCCTGCTTTGTCGAAAATTATTTGACCATAGAGTTGAGGGTCCATATCTGGGCTCTCTACTCTGTTCCATTGGTCTATGTGTCTGTTTTGATGCCAGTTCAATGCTGTCTTGGTGATCACAGCTTTGTAGTAAAGCTTGAAATCAGGTAATGAGATGCCACCAGTTTTATTTTTGTTTTTCAATATTTCCTTAGCGATTCGGGGTCTCTTCTGATTCCATACAAATTTTAGGATTATTTGCTCCAGCCCTTTGAAAAATACCAGTGGAATTTTAATGGGAATGGCATTAAAAGTATAGATTGCTCTAGGTAGTATAGACATTTTAACAATGTTTATTCTTCCGATACAAGAACATGGAATGGTCTTCCATCTTTTTACGTCTTCTTCGATTTCTTTCATGAGTGTTCTGTAGT
>PISX010007125.1:0-91380 GCA_004024625.1 Mellivora capensis
GAATGTTTATAGCAGCAATGTCTACAATAGCCAAAACTATGGAAAGAATCTAGATGTCCATCAACAGATGAATGGATAAAGAAGATGTGGTATATATACACAATGGAATACTATGCAGCCATCAAAAGAAATGAAATCTTGCCATTTGCAGGACGCCTGGGTGGCTCAGTTGGTTAAGCAGCTGCCTTCGGCTCAGGTCATGATCCCAGCGTCCTAGGATCGAGTCCCACATCGGGCTCCTTGCTCGGCAGGGAGCCTGCTTCTCCCTCTGCCTCTGCCTGCCACTCTGTCTGCCTGTGCTCGCTCTCTCTCTCTCTGACAAATAAATAAATAAAATCTTAAAAAAAAAAAAAAAAAAGAAATCTTGCCATTTGCAATGACGTGGATGGACCTAGAGGGTATCATGCTTAGTGAAATAAGTCAATGGGAGAAAGACAACTATCATATGATCTCCCTGATATGAGGAAGTAGAGATGCAACATGGGTGGTTGAGGGGGCTAGGAAAAGAAGAAAAGAAACAAGATGGGATTGGGAGGGAGACAAACCATAAGTGACTCTTAATCTCACAAAACAAACTGAGGGTTGCTGGGGGTCAGGGGGTCGGGAAAGGGGGCTGGGGTAATGGACATTGGGGAGGGTATGTGCTATGGTTAGTGCTGTGAAGTATGTAAACCTGGCGATTCACAGACATGTACCCCTGGGGATAAAAATACTTTATATGTTTATAAAAAATAAAAAAATTTATAGAAAAAAAAGAAATTATAAATCAGAAAGGGATCTATGAGTGAATCCAATATCCACATCAGTATCTTACAAATGAGGAAATGATAAAATATATAGTGTGTGTATATATATAAAAAATATGTACATTACATATACAAATGATAAAATATATAGTCCTTTCATTTTGCATTTTTATATGAATAAATGTTTTAAGCTATAAATGAAATAAAAAGAATATCTATTGTCTAGTTTTCTATGATGCTTGTAAGAGCTTTGTATACTTTATTGGGCAAGGTAAGTTTTATGCATCACAAGTATCAGTTACTACCTAAAACCGCCTGAATGATATTCACAGATTTGGAATTTATTTGTGTAATCGTATAAGAATGTGATGAATAATATAGCACAAAGTTGCATAATTTAGAAGTCTTATTTAATTTTTGCTTATTTGTTAAAATAATCCCTTTTAAAAATGAATAAACAAATAAATTACAAGCACTGGCAATCAGTGGGTTAAAAAAGAGTTAAAAGAGTATTTTAACTATTTTAACCTGGGGGCTCAGTAGGTTAAGCATCTGCTTTCCACTCAGGTTGTGATCCCGGGGTTTCTGGAATCGAGTCCTGCATCAGGCTCCCTGCTCCTTGCTTCTCCCTCTGCCCTTCCCCCAACTCGTGCTCTCTTTGTTTCTCTCTCAAATAAATAAAAGCTTAAAAAAATTATTAAACTGATAAAGCCTGCACACATATGCACACACCAAGGTTGGGAAGATGTAGAGAAACCAGTGCTACAAGTCACTGCCAGTCAGTAAGTATATCTTTTCTGGAGGGCAATTTGGTAATATTTACTAAGAACAATGAGAAATGCTCACCCCTTTGATTCCATAATTCAGCTAGAGGAATTTATCATATGGAAGTAATCAGAGATGAATACTCACCCAGAAAAAAAACTAACATTTAAAAATTAGGCATATAACCTTCAGTATACTTATTTTTTTCTTTTTTGAAACAAAAGATCATACTAAACTTTATGTTTTTTAATATGGCATTTCTTTTTACTTCACAGTATAAAATGAACTACCCTCTGACCCCCTCCAATCAATAAATATTTCTCTAATTTGAGCCTGAAGCGTATGTCTTATTAACACACACTTTAAAAAAAGCGACATGGCCCTTCTAGTTGTGGCAGCAGAATATCCTATAGATGGTGATAACTACCAATTATGCCAAATTTTACTATTTCAAAGTAATTTGTTATTTGCAATGTTAAGAAAAGCAAAGGAATTTGAAGTTACAGATGCCAGTTTGTTTTTATACTAAATGAACTTTAAAGAAACCAACTTTTGTGTTAACACAATAAAATACTTAAGTTGATCAGTTTAGACACTTCTTACAAACATTAGTGGACATGCAACATGTGACTCTTACGGTAATAAGTTAAAAAATCGATCATTTCAAAGGTTAAGTTTGTAATTTTCCATGCTACTTCCATACTACTGTGATTTCTTTATAAGAGTGACCTGTTAAGAAAAATATGTAAATCTCCTTACACATCAATTTAACTGCATGTGGTTATACAACAGCCACTCTGTCTAGGGAAAGGCTGACAGTATCTTAGGGGTTGGTGGTTCCCCTTCTGTATCACATAACAAAATCATCTTGTCCATAGATAATGATAAATTGAGTAGTGTGACAGAGATTATCTCCTTGACAAAACTACTCAGGGTCCCCTGAGCTCTCTTTCAATGGGGCCTTGATTTCTGAACTGTGTCCATCTTTGCATAGTCCAATTTAAAAAGAATTCTGTTAAGTTGGCTTAGTGAGAATTTCTTATCTTCAATACCTGATCACCCTAATATCTGCTCAGGTTTCTCATCCTCTACCATCTCCCAGGTGATGTCTGATCATTTGGCCTGACTTTAGCAAAAATCCTGTTAGTGTGGTTTAGCCAGAATCCTCTTTTGTCCCTGATATTTCCTTGTAATTTTATATTCACTGATCCCTAAACTATTCCTTGGCTATTAATTCCCACTTTTCCTTGATGGATTTGGAATTGAACCCAATCTTCCTCCCGAGCTACAAAACCCTCTGTGGTGGTCCCAATACCTTTTGCAGGTATTGCAATGTCTCAAATGTCTTACTGTTCTTTAACAAGAGTCATGAGTAATCTTCTCTTTAAAGGTGCTAGGTTAAACTTTAAAATACAATATGTTGGTCTCTAATGTGCCCAACTTCCTATTTTGTGCCTTTTGACCTTCTACAAAGAGGGTGAAGAACCTGATTCAGGGAAGTACTATAAACTAGCAAAAGAGTGAAGTACTTACTAGTAGCTCCTTACCCGGAGAGAGCTAGACTGGGAGGGACTGACCAGAATTCCTAAAAGGGATAGCAAAGCTCAAAAATATTCCCAAGTAATTGGGAAATAATACAAACTATCTGAAATGTATCCTAAGTAAAGTTTGAAAAGTCATCAGCCTTTTAATTAAATAAAACAAATTAGAATTTTTTCCCTGTTCCTAATACTACATGGCTTTTATAATAAAATGTTGCCGAAATAAAAAACTGAATACCTACTGTATGCAAAGTGCTATTGAAAATACAAAGATGGGGAAAGAACTGCTTTCCTTCAAGGATCAAGAAGTAGTAAAACACACGTCAATTTTATCTCAATAAAACTGTCAGGGGCGGGGAGTAAAAATAATGTCAATACAAAATACTACGTGTAAATATTGTAATAAAGATAAAAAGTATGGAGGAAGTTCAGAGAAAGAAAAGATCTATTTTTTTCTGAAAACAAGTAAGTACTTAATATTCACATCTGAATAACTGCTAATTAACTCTCTTTTTAAAATCTGTCTTTAAAATTCTTCTCATTATAAATTGAAATATTTACATGTGCAATATTATGTCTCAGATTTTCCTTAAACTATCTCAGTAAAAATAAATAAAAAAATATATATTAGGGAATACAAAACAAGAATGACAGGATGTTGAATACTGAAGCCTGGTGAAGGGTTCAGGAAAGATTGCTATACAATGCATATTTGAAAATTTCCATTAATAAAAAGTAAAAAACTTTGAAAAGAAACCAAATTAATGGTGACTCTGAAGCAAGATATCTATATACTGGAATAAGAAAAATTAAAAGATCATTAAAAAGTGTCTTCTGTATAAAACTAAAACTATTATTACAAAATGAAGTGTAAAATCAAGCTACAGTTTCATTACTCCAAAACATAAATTCTGCTTAAAGTATTTTATTCTAATTTACACACTTTTAGACTATTAATTCATTCCCTTATTCTCTTAATATATGATAAACCCTAAATCATAAGCATTAGATAGCAGTTCATTATTCCAAATAGGATATGTTCATTTCTCAGTTAATGTACTTTCACAAACCTGACAGCAGGTAAAGGAAAATCAGTGTCAGTAAAGTCCAAATGAACAAATTTTAAAAAACCCTCTAATCTATATATGTAAAAAGATTGTCATATTCTTAACTATGCCAGAAACAAAGACCCTTTGATTTTACTTTATTCCAAATATTTATAACTTGAATATATCTAGAAAGTTGTTCTAGCTGAACAATCAACCTGTCAGCATCTATGTTACCAGCATGGGGGGCACCTGGGTGGCTCAGTCAGTTATGCATCTGCTTTTGGCACAGGTCCTGATCTCCAGGTCCTGGGATAGAGGCCGTATCCGGTTTCCTACTTAGCAGGGAGTTTGCTTCTCCCTCTCTCTCTCCCCTTTCCCACTGCTTGTTCTCTCCCTCTCAAATAAATAAAATCTTAAAAAAAAAAAAAGTTACCAGAATGTTTTCTAGTAAGTGTACTCACTTGCTGTTTCAATACCAGGTTCTTCACTCCTTCCATAACAAACTGTGATCCTGTATTCATGACTCGTGATAAGAGACTAGGGGCAAAAGAAGAAGATCACACTAAGTATAAATTATCTTTCTAATTTGTTACAGATAAAATATTTGCCTGATTATACACGACCTGCTGATGCTCACTTACCTACCACTTTTATTCTCAGTAAACAGAAGTGATCTTAACATTTTTGCTTCTATAGGTTATCACTGCTGTAATTTTATCTAACAATAAAAGTGATAAAATACTCTGATAAAATACTCTGACTACGGCTCCTGCGTGGCTGAGTCATTCAGTGTCTGCCTTCAGCTCAGGTCATGATCCCAGGGTCCTGGGATCAAGCCCTGCATTGGGCTCCCTGCTTAGCGGGAAGCCTGCTTCTTTCTCTACCACTCCTCTTGCTTGTATTCCTTCTCTCACTGTATCTCTCTCTCTCTCTGTCAAATAAATAAATAAAATCTTAAAAAAAAAATACTCCGACTAGTCAGTAATGATTCATAAAATCTAAAAAGCTGTCTTCAAATTAAACATTTTAATTGCTTAGTCTTAGCTGTTTAGGCATACCTTGTTTTATCACGCTTCAGTATAATGCACTTTGCAGATTTTTTTAAACAAATTGAAGGTCTGTGGAAACCTTGCATGAAACAAGTCTACTGGTACCATTTTTCCATCAGCAGTTGCTCACTTCATGGTCCTGTGTCACATTTTGGTTACTCTCACAATAGATCAAACTTTTTCATTATTACTGTATGGGCTATGGTGATCTGTGATCAGTGGTCTTTGATGTTACTACTCTAATTGATTAGGGGTGCCACAATCCTCACCCATGTAAGAAAGCAAACTTAACTGACAAATGCAGGGTATGTTCTGAATGTTCTATCAACTGTCTATTCCCTTATCTCTCTTCCTCTCCTTGGGCCTTCCTGTTCCCTGACACATAATATTAAAATTAGGTCAATTAATAGCCCTATAATGGCCTCTAAGTGTTCAGGTGAAAGGAAGAATCACATGTCTCTCACTTTAATTTTTGATGTCTGATCTTATTTATTTGTTACTCTTAGATAATCTCTTTTTTCACTGGACTCAGACTTAGAGGTAGAAGCTCTTAGAGAGGACAGCCTCTGCCTCTTGGCAATCTGGTCCTGGTGTTTTCCTTGGCCTCCTTCATTCTCTTGGCCAAAACTTTAGCATATTCCGCAGCTTCTTCCTTACTTTTCTTAGTATGCTGTTTCTGCAGAGCAATATGCTGACGTTTGTGTTGGAGGACATGCGGAGAAACAAGATGTTGAATCTTGGATGCTTTGGTTTCTGGTTTCTTACCTTCTTTGTTTAGGGGATTTCTTACAACATAGGTGGACACCACCTTTACAGAGACTAAAAAGTTTGCAGGTTCTGCTAGCTCATTTGGGCCCCAAGCAATGAGTACCAGTAGTATCAGCGAGTCCAGGAACATCCCTAGGAACATCCTTTCCCCCCCTTTTCTCACAATGACCAAGTTGAGAACACTTGAGATAGGCATCCACAAAGCAACCTCAGACAGATTTGTGCTTTCTTTTTTCAGTCCTCCTTAGTCTTTCTCCAGTCTTCAGGAATGCTCCTTATTCAGCAGCAGGCAGACATGGCCGTAAGTCATGGCCCTTTACTGGGAAGCCTTGTGCGTCCTGCCACAACTGATGCAGACCACATAATCCTCCTTCACCCAGAGCACTTATAAAAGAGGTGAAGTTTTACTTATAAAAGAGGTGAAGTTTGTGTTTATCACTCACTTCAGTGAGTTTCTGGCAGCCAGTAGCTGGGAAAGAGATGTTCAGCTTCATCCTAAAGGAGCCTACCACCTCTGGGCACCACGAAAAAGAGCATATGTCTCTCACTTTTAATCAAAAAACAGAAATAATTTAGTGAGGATGAAGGCATCCTGAAAGCTGAGACAGGCTGAAAGTTATACCTCTTATGCCAGATAGCAGAGTTGTGAATGCAAAGGAAAAGTTCTTTTTTTTTTCTTATAGATTTTTATTTATTTAATAGACAGAGAGAGATCACAAGTAGGCAGAGAGGCAAGCAGAGAGAGGGGGGAAAGGAGGATCCCCGCCGAGCAGAGTGGCTGACCCGGGGCTCGATCCCAGGACCCTGGGATCATGACCTGAGCCAAAGGCAGAGGCTCAACCCACTGAGCCACCCAGGTGCCCCACAAAGGAAAAGTTCTTAAAGGAAATTAAAAATGCTATTCCAGTGAACACACAATAAGAAATCAAAACAGACTTATTACTGATACAGAAAATGTTGTGTAGTCTGGATAGAAGATCAAACCAGCCACAAAATTCCCTTCAGCCAAAGTCTAATCCAGAGCAAGGCCTTAATTCCCTTCAAATCTATGAAGGCTGAGAGGTGAGGAAGCTGCAGAAGAAAAATATGAAGCTAGCAGAGGTTGGTTCTTAAGGTTCAAGGAAGTCATCTCTATAAGGTTTAAGTGCAAGGTGAAGCAGCAAGTGTTGAAGTTGAAACTGTAGCAAGTTATCCAGATTTAGCTAAGGTAATGAATGAAGAGGGTTACACTAAACAAGAGTTTTTCAATACAGACAAAATAGGACTTCTATTGGAAGAAGATGCCATCTAAGACTCTCACATACGGCAGAATTCAAGGCTTGGCTTCAAAACTTCAAGGACAGTCTGACTCTCTTATTAAGGGCTAATGCAGCTTAAATCTACTCTGTGTTCTAGAAATAGAACAAAAACCTGGATGACAGCACATCTGTTTACATGATTTACTGAGTATTTAAGCCCACTGTTGAAACTCACTGCTCAGAAAAACAGAAAAAAAGATTCCTTTCCAAATAGTACTGCTCACTGACAATATACCTGGCCACCTAAGAAGTGTGTTGGAGATGCATAGTGAGATTAATGTTTTTTTCAAGCCTGCTAACAAACTACCCATTCTGTAGCCCATGGATCAAGGAGTGATTCTGACTTTCAAGTTTTCTTATTTAAGAAACGTATTTTGGGGGCGCCTGGGTGACTCAGTTGTTAAGCATCTGTTTTCGGCTCCAGTCATGATCCCAGGGTCCTGCAGTCAAGCCCCACATCAGGATCCCTGCTCGGAAGGAAACCCGCTTTTCCCTCTCCCGCTTCCTCTACTTGTGTTCCCTCTCTCATTGTCTCTCTGTCAAATAAATAAATAAAACCTTAAAAAATTTTTTTATAATATAGCTGCCACATACAGTGATTCCTCTGATGGATATGAGCAAACTAAACTGAAACTGTTCAAGGTTTTACCATTCTAGATGCCACTAAAAACATTCGTGATTCATGGGAAGAGGTCAAAATATCAATATGAACGAAAGTATGGAATAAGGTGATTTCAACATGCCAGATGACTTAGAGGGATTTGGGACTTCAGTGGAGGACTGCAGATGTGGTAGAAATAGAGATCATGACCTGAGCCAAAGGCAGAGGCTTAACCCACTGAGCCATCATGACCTGAGCCAAAGGCAGAGGCTTAACCCACTGAGCCACTGAGCTACTAACGCCCCTGAAAAATGTAATGTTTTAAGAAGGAAGCAGGAGAAGCCAATATCTCATACCATGTAAAATGTATTAACTTACATTTAAAAATGAGAATTTAAACTTAAGGAAGGCAAAAGCATGTTGACATTCATAGCACAATGAAAACATTCTGAATTCAAAGTGTCAATGTGTTTCTGGGCGCCTGGGTGGCTCAGTTGGTTAAGTGTCTGACTCTTTGTTTCAGCTTAGGCTCCCTGCTCATCAGAGTCTGCTTAAAGATTCTCTCCCACTGCCCTTCCTCCATCGCTCACTCCCTCTCTCTAAAGTAAATAAATCATTAAAAAAAAAAAAAACCAATCTCCCCCCAACCAAAAACAAAGTGTCAGTGTATTTTTAAGGCATGTGAGTCTAATTATGATCTGCATATTATTCAATCAGAATTATTAAAAATACTTACCCCATTGGTTTTGTGGTAGTGTTACCATAGCTGGCAGGAGCTGAGGCCATCTTGGCAAAAGCCCTGTGAAATAAGAAAGTTGTATTAAAAAGTTGATTATCAGAGCTAACATTCAGCATCACAAAACTGAAATCTCTATTGGCTGTAACTTTTACTATGCAGACATTTTCTGAAAATGGCAATCATTTTTCAATTAATACAGTGTTTCAGTACAATTAGCACTGGGACAAGTACATAAATACCTTTTATATGATTTTTAATCACATAAAATGATACCCAAGTACAGTACAATTAGTGCTGAAACACTGAGATCCTTAAAAAAACACAAATGCATTTATTTTCTAAACTTCAAGATTTTTTTCCTGTTATTATAAACTGATCATTAACATGAAACAGACTTGCTGCCTTAAAAGAACAATCATGTACTGATTAAATCTCTTTATTGTTCCCCACATTCCATACTTCCTTATCCTCAGACATATATCTTTGCTCATGCTCTCCTTTGAGGGGAATAAACTGACTGCTTTCTTCTCCAAAAGAAATTGTGCATTTCCTTTTAATACTCAGCTCAAAACCACTTCCTTCATTAACACTATTCTAATTCTACTACCCGATGATTTTTCCTTTTAAGAGTTATATTCTACAACACACACTTTTATACTCAATTACATACAGTCATTTATTTTCAAATCTTTCTAAATGTCCAGAATCTGTTTAACTAAACTACAGAACTCTGAAGGCTGGGCAAAAAGATGGCACTTATATGTGTTTTTAAAAATACTTCCCTTCTGAGAATATGTTTATTGTGGAGAATCCATAAAACAGAATGGTCCCAAAAGCCTACCACTTTGAGGATCACTATTAGGATTTTTGTGTATATTCTTCTAATCCTTGGATATATATATATGAACATATAGACTTTCAAAAATAAAATCATATTATAAATACTGTTCTATAACATTTTAACAGCATACCATAAATATTTTTATGTGACTCAATATTCTCTTGTAATAATTCCTAATTATTTCAACTGTTTTTATAAAAGAAGAAAAGTCTATTTAAATATGAGAAAACTTCATGAGAGTAAAAAAGGAATAAGAATCACTATGATGTGATAGCTGAGATGCTAAAAATACTCTATTTCAATCTGGACAAAATTTGCTGATACCATTAGAGAAATCCCAAACACAAAAATCACACACTTGTTCAGAAAGGAGGATGTGAATCAAATATTTTCAGAAGTAGATGAGAATTTCTGCCCTCAACCGATATTTATTTTTCACTAGAATTAACTGAATCTAGACAATAAGGAAGTGTTAAATATATAATGGTACACTTTTAGGGCTGAACATCATGCAAACACTAAACACCACCACTGCAGAGAATTTTAAAAAACACTACTTAAGAAAACGAATTGGTAAAATGAAAGTTAATGAAAAACTAGAATACAAAACTGTATCTATAATAATGATTTTCAAGTCTTAAAAAACATGTAATTTGCATATAAAAAGATATACACTAACGTTTAGTTGTAGGCTCTGGATGATGAGATTACAGGTAAATTTTTACTTTATACCTGAGTTTTCTAAAATTTTCTTTGAAGAAGTGGTGTTATTCATAATTAGAAAAAATAACCTGTTAGAAATTACATATTTTATAACTATATAAAATGATGCCCAAAGCTGGCTCTCCTCTTATAACAACAAATGTTTGATTAAGGAGTTCCAGACAAATCGTAATATAAATAGGCAGTTTATAGTTTCTCTTTTTAAAAAGACATTTGTTGTATGTTTTTCTTGTTGCCAAGAACACAGTCAAATAAAAAGAAATTTGAAAAAGCAGGGGTGCCTGGCTGGTTTAGCCAGTATAGCATGTGACTCTTGCTTGAGTTTGGAGTCATGAGTTTGAGCCCCACACTGGGGGCAGAGATTACTCAAAAAAAAAAGGGGGGGGGGCGTGCCTGGCTGACCCTCCAATCCTCCAGTCAGTGGACTGTGTGATTCTTGATCCCTGGGTTCTAAGTTTGAGCCCATGTTCAGTGTAGAGATTACTTAAAAATAAAATCTCAAAAAAAAAATCTGAAAAAGCAAACAGAAGTATAGATAATAAAAAGCACTCAAACTCAAAAACTCAGAGATAACCCCTGATAACAACTTGGCACATTTCTTAATACAGTTCAGCTTGGAAAGCATATTAAATCTTATAGTTTTAATTATCTTTAATTATCTTAAGAAATATTGTGAGGGTAAAGTTTGTTGTAGACAATTTGGAAAATAAAGATAAGCACACAAAAATTTAAAAAATCTACTACTTTGAACTATTAACATTTTAATGTATGTCATTTCAGCTATGTAATGATATGTATATGTTCATACATACATACAAACAGAGATGAATGGATAAATAGAGAGCATACTGTAAAAATTGTCATCTAAGTTTTAGCTCAAATACCACCTACTCAGAGACTTTCCTGATCTCGACAAATTTAACTCTCACCCCCAAGTTAAGATCTTGTCACTTGCACTCGTATGTGGAATTTAAGAAACAAAACTGATGAACATAGGGGAAGGGAAGGAAAAATAGAATAAGAACAGAGAGGGTGACAAACCATAAAAAGCTCTTAACTACAGAGAAAACCTGAGGGTTGCTAGAGGGGAGGTAGGTAGGAGGATGGAATAATTAGGTGGTGGGCATTAAGGAAGGCACTTGATATAATAAGCACTGGGTGTTATATGCTAATGATGAATCACTAAATTCTACCCCAGAAACTTAATACACTAAAAGTTAACTACTTTGAATTTAAATAAAATCTAAAAAAAAAAAAGAAAAATCTTATCAATTGCTGTTATTTTCTTTATATCACTTAGAATGGTTTAATATTACTCTGTTCATTTTTCACTTATTGATTGATTTATTGTTCCCTCCATGTAAATTCAGTGAGCATGGGGCTTTCCACATGTTCACAATTGTATTTCCAATTCTAGAAGAATCTCTAGGCATCGAGAAGAGGAAATCAATGAACAGTGTCAAAAACTATTTTTTTACTTTGTCATATAACATACACATTTTCCAGTGTTATTAAATAGGTCTTCTACAACACGATTTTTAATTTTCAATTGTATTCTATCTTTTGGAAATATCTATTGTAGGACATTTAGGTTGGTTGCCTCTAAGATTTTACAACACCAATTACTTCCTTGGGATAAATCCTTAAGAGCAGAAATGTGCTGTCAAAGATTTTTTTAAAACAATTATTTTTAGGGGCGCCTGGGTGGCTCAGTCGTTAAGCGTCTGCCTTCAGCTCAGGTCATGATCCCAGGGTCCTGGGATCGAGACCCCATTGGGCTCTCTGCTCAGTGGGAAGCCTGCTTCTCCCTCTTCCACTCCCCCTGCTTGTGTTCCCTCTCTTACTGTGTCTCTCTCTGTCAAATAAATAAAATATTTAAAAAAAAATTATTTTTAAAGGGCTAACATGATGGCAGAGGAGTAACCTAAATTTCGTCTGGTCCCAGCAACTCACTTAGTTAGTTATCAAACCATTCGAATACCTACGAACTCAACAGATCGAAGAAAAGAATAGCAGCAACACCATGAACAGGAAAGCAACCACTTTCTGGAAGGTAGGATATGCGGAGAAGTGAATCCAAGGCGATATACTGGAATACAGACCATGGGGGGTGGGGGGAGCTCTGTCAGCTGGCTCCCGGCAACTGATAGAGCAGCAGAGTACAACGCACAAAACTGGAACTTTTAAAAGTCTGCTTGACTGAGGGAATGTCACTCCAGTGGCTAAGTGGGGGGTAGAGCCCTCACTGGCACACTCTGGTCTCAGGACCATCGGGGTCACAGAAAGACTGAGGGTGCCTGCGTGTGGCAGAGCTCCCAGGTATCAGAGTAGGGAAGCCAGCTGCAAAAACAGAGCCAAGGAATGGACTCTTGGTTTGGGGTTGCCATAAACCAGATCCCCAGCACAGGTGGGCCACTGCTCTTCAAGCAGGGACCCAACAAGCAGCAAATCCAGGGAGACTCCCCTACCTTCCCCTGGGAGGAGTGGCATGGGAGCACACTACAGGAATCTGCTGGGTTTGGAGATTCCAAATGGGGCCCTGTGCTAAAGATGGAAATGCTCAGTCATAGGCCAGGTGAGCAAGGAGTGTGGCCGGAGACCAGGGAGACAGGAGTGACTGACTGCTTTTCTCTGAGGGTGCACTGAGGAGTGGGGCCCTGAGCTCTCAGCAACTCCAGGACCAGAGATTGGGAGGCTGCCATTTTCATTCTCTCCTCCAAAGCTGTACAGAAAGTTTTCAGGGAACAAAAGCTACCAAGAGCAAACCCGAGCATATTAGTTAGCCTGGCCCCTGGCAAGGGCAGTGCAATTCTGCTTGGGGCAAAGACACTTGAGAATCACTGCAAGAGACCCCTCCCCAGAAGATCAGCAAGAACATCCAGCCAAGACCAAGTTTGCCAATCAATGAGAATTGAAAAACTCCAGTGCTGGGGGGAATACAGCACATGGAATTCATGGCTTTTTTTCCCATGATTCCTTAGTCTTTCAAAGTTAACTTTTAAAATTTTCTTGATTTTTTTCTTTATCTATTTTTTTGCATTTTCTTTTCCTTTAAATATTTTATTTATTTGCCAGAGAGAGAGAGAGAGAGAGAGCGAGTGCACAAGTAGGCAAAGCAGCAGGCAGAGGGAGAGGGAGAAGCAGGCTCTCCGCTGAGCAGGGAGCCTGACGCGGCCCTTGATCCCAGGACCCTAGGATCACAATGCCAGCCGAAGGCAGACACTTAACCAACTGAGCCACTCAGGCACCCCTCTTCTTTCCTTTTTCAACCAACTTATTATCTTAACAATTCCTTTTTTAAAATCTTAATTTTCACTTTTACAGTCATATTTTATTCCTTCATTGTAGTTAACCTTATTTTTTGTATATATGTAAGTTTTTCTTTCTTTAAAATTTTGGCAGGCAGTCTCTTCTAAAAAGCCAAAATACACCCAAAATCTAGTGGGTGCCTCTGTTTTATTCCCCAGTCTGATTTTATTCTTTTTTTTTTTTTTTTTTCCCCTTTTCCCTTTGGTTTCGGGTCTCTTCTGATTTGTGTAGTGTATATTTTTCTGGGGTCATTGTTACCTTTTAGCATCTTGTTCTCTCATCTATCTATTCTTTTCTGGACCAAATGAAAAAAAAAAAAAAACAAAACAGAAAAATTCACCTCAAAAAAAAAAAAAAAAAGAGTAAGAGGCAGTACAAACCGACAGGGACCTAATTAACATGGACATTAGTAAGACATTGGAACTACAGGTCAGAATGATGATTACAAAGATAATAGCTGGGCTTGAAAAAAGCATAGAGGATACTAGAGAATCCCCTTTTGGAGAAGTAAAGTCTAACCAAGTCGAAATCAAAAAGGCTATTAATGAGATGCAAAAAAAATGGAGGCTCTAACTCCTGGGATAAATGAAGCAGAAGACAGAATTAGTGATATAGAAGACCAAATGAAGGAAAATAAAGAAGCTGAGAAAAAGAGAGATAAACAACTACTGGATCACGAGGAGAGAATCTGAGAGATAAGTGATATCATAAAACAGAACAATATAATAATAGGGATTCGAGAAGAAGAAGAGAAGGGCAGATGGTATATTGGACCACAGTATAGTGGAGAACTTCCCTAATCTGGGGAAGGAAACAGGCATCAATATCCAGAAGGCAAAGAGAACCCTCGTCAAAAATCAATAAAAATAGGTCAAAACATGATCATCTAACAGTAAAACTTACAAATCTCAAAGAGAAAATCCTGAAAGCAGCTCGGGACAAGAGGTCTATAACCTACAATGGTAGAAACAATAGACTGGCAGCAGACCTATCCAGTGACCTGGCAGGCCAGAAAGGACTGGCATGATATATTCAGAGCACTAAATGAGAAAAATATGCAGCCAAGAATACTATATCCAGTTAGGCTGTCATTGAAAATAGGAGAGTTAAAAAGCTTCCAGGACAAACAAAAACTAAAAGAATCTGCAAACACCAAACCAGCCCTACAGGAAATATTGAAAGAGGTCCTCTAAGCAAAGATAGAACCTTAAAGTAACATAGACCAGAAAGGAACAGAGACAATATACATTAACAGTCACCTTACAAGCAATACAATGGCACTAAATTCATACCTTTCAATAGTTACTCTGAATGTAAATGGGCTAAATGCCCCAATCAAACTGTTCAAAATCCTTGGGATTCAGCAAAGATGGTACTAAGAGGAAAGTATATAGCAATACAAGCCTTTCTCAAGAAACAGGAAAGGTCTCAAATATACAACCTAACTCTACACCTAAAGGGGCTGGAAAAAGAACAGCAAATAGAGCCTAAACACAGTAGAAGAAGAGAAACATGATCAGAACAGAAATCAACGAAACAGAAATGAAAAGAACAGCAGAACAGATCAATGAAACTAGGAGTTGGTTCTTTGAAAGAGTAAGACTGATAAACCCCTGGCCAGACTTATCAAACAGAAAAGCTAAAGGCCCCAATTAAATAAAATCATAAGTGAAAGAGGAGAGATCACGACCAACACCAAAGAAATACAAACAATTATAAAAACATATTATGAGCAACTATATGCCAACAAATCAGACAATCTGGAAGAAATGGATGCATTCCTAGAGATATATAAACTACCAAAACTGAATGAGGAAGAAAGAGAAAACCTGAACAGACCCATAACCAGCAAGGAAATTGAAGCAGTCATAAAAAATCCCCCAAAGAACAAAAGCCCAGGGCCAGATCGCTTCCCAGGGAAAATCTACCAAACATTTAAAGAAGAATTAATACCCATTCTTCTGAAACTGTTTCAAAAAACAGAAATGGAAGGAAAACTTCCAAATTCATTTTGAGGCCAGCATTACCTTGATCCCAAAGCCAAACAAAGACCCCATCAAAAAGGAGAATTGTAGACCAATATCCCTGATGAACATGGAAGCAAAAATTTTCACCAAAACACTAGCCAACAGAATTCAGCAGTACATTAAAACGATTATTCACCACAACCAAGTGGGATTTATTCTTGGACTGCAAGGTTGGTTCAACATCCATGAATCAATCAATGTGATACACTACATTAATAAAAGAACAAGAACCATATGATACTCTCAATAGATGCAGAAAAAGCATCTGACACAATAAAGCATCCCTTCTTGATTAAAAGTCTTCACACTATAGGAACAGAGGGAACATAACTCAGTTTCATAAAAGCCATTTATGGAAATCTCACAGCAAATATCACTCTCAATTGGAAAAACTGAGAGCTTTTCCCCTAAGGTCAGGAACACGGCAGGGCTGTCCATGATCACCATTGCTATTCAACATAGTACTAGAAGTCCTAATCCTAACCTCAGCAATCAGACAACAAAAAGTAATAAAAGGCATCCCAATTGGCAAAGAAGTCAAACTCTCACTCTTTGCAGATAATATGATACTTTATGTGGACAACCCAAAACACTCCACCCCAAAACTGCTAGAACTCAGACAAGAATTCAGAAAAGTGTCAGGATATAAAAAGAATGTACAGAAGTCAGTTGCATTTCTATACACCACCACCAAGACAGAAGAAAGAGAAATTAAGGAGTCGATCCCATTTATAATTGCACCCAAAACCATAAGATACCTAGGAATAAATCCATCCAAAGAGACAAAGAATATGTACTCAGAAAATTATAGAATACTCATGAAAGAAATTGAAGAAAACACAAAGGAAATGGAAAAATGTTCCATGCTCATGGATTAGAACAAATACTGTGAAAATGTCTATGCTACCTAAAGCAATCTACACATTCAATGCAATCCCTATCAAAATACCATCAACTTTTTTCACAGAAATGGAACAAATAATCCTAAAATTTGTATGGAACCAGAAAAGACCCTGAATACCAGAGGAATGTTGAAAAGGAAAGCAAAGCTGGTGGCATCACAATTCCAGACTTCAAGCTCTATTACAAAGCTGTAATCATTAAGACAGGATGGTACTGGCACAAAACAAACACACAGATCAATGGAACAGAACAGAGAGCCCAGAAATAAACCCTCAACTCTATGGTCAACTAATCTTCAACAAAGCAGGAAAGACTGTCCAATGGAAAAAAGATGGGTCTCTTCAACAAATGGTGCTAGGAAAACTGGACAACCACAGGCAGAAGAATGAAACTGGACCATTTCTTTACACCACACTCAAAAATAGACTCAAAATGGATGAAAGACCTCAGTGTGAGACAGGAATCCATTAAAATCCTTGAGGAGAACACAGGCAGCAACTTCTTCAACCACAGCCACAGCAACTTCTTCCTAGAAACATCACCAAGGGCAAGGGAAGCAAGGGCAAAAATGAACTATTCAAGGGACTTCATTAAGATGAAGAGCTTTCACACAGCAAAGGAAACAGTCAACAAAACCAAAAGACAACTGACAGAATGGGAGAAGATATTTGCAAATGACATATCAGATAAAGAGCTAGTGTCCAAAATCTGCAAGGAACTAATTAAAGTCAACACCCCAAAAAACAAATAATCCAATCAAGAAATGGGCAGAAGACATGAATAGACACTTTTCCAAAGAACATATCCAAATAGCCAAGAGACACATGAAAAAATGCTCAACATCACTTGGCATCAGGGAAAAATAAATCAAAACCACAATGAGATAACCACCTCACAGAAGCCAGAAGGGCTAAATTAACAAGACAGGAAATGACAGATGTTGGTGAGGATGCAGAGAAAGGGGAACCCCGCTACACTGTTGGTGGGAATGCAAGCTAGTGCAGACACTCTGGAAAACAGTATGGAGGTTCCCCAAAAAGCTGAAAATAGAGCTACCCTACAACTCAGCAATTGCACTACTGGGTATTTACCCCAAAGATACAAATGTAGTAATCCAAAAGGGCATGTGCAACCCCAGTGTTTATAGCAGCAATATCTACAATGGCCAAACCACAGAAAGAGCCTAGATGTCTATTGATAGATGAATGGATAAAGAAGATGTGGTGTACACACACACACACACACACACACACACACACACGATGGAATATTAGGTAGCCATCAAAAATGAAATCTTACCACTTGCGATGACATGGATGGAACTAGAGGGTATTATGCTAAGTGAAATAAGTCAATCAGAGAAAGACAATTATCATATGATCTCACTGATATGTGGAATTTGAGAAACAAGGCAGGGGATCATAGGGGAAGAGAAGAAAAAATGAAACAGGACAAAACCAGAGAGGGAGATAAACCATAAGAGACTCTTAATCTCAGGAAACAAACTGAGGGTTGCTGGAGTGGAGGGGGTGGGAAGGATGAGGTGGCTGGATGATGGGCATGGGGAGGGTATATGATGAGTTCTGTGAATGGTATAAGACTGACAAATCACAGACCTGTACCAAATAATAATGCATTCTTATGCATTATATGCAATAATATTGCATTATATGAAAAATGCATTATATGAAATAAAAATGCATTATATATTAATAAAAAATCAATTAAGAAATAAATTACCACCTAAAAAAAAACAAAAATTCTAGTTCTCTAAAAAAATTATTTTTATTTTTTTATTTTATTTTTATTTATTTTTTTTAAATTTTTTTTTTTTAATTTATTTATTTGTCAGAGAGAGAGGGAGAGTGAGTGAGTGAGCACAGGCAGACAGAGTGGCAGGCAGAGGCAGAGGGAGAAGCAGGCTCCCTGCCGAGCAAGGAGCCTGATGTGGGACTCCATCCCAGGATGCTGGGATCATGACCTGAGCCGGAGGCAGCTGCTTAACCAACTGAGCCACCCAGGTGTCCCTAAAAAAATTATTTTTATACCATCTAGCAAAAATTGTGACAATTTGTGTTTTTTTTTTTAAATATTTTTTATTTATTTGACAGACAGACATCACAAGTAGGCAGAGAGACAGGCAGAGAGAGAGAGAGAGACGGTGGGGGGGAAGCAGGCTCCCTGCTGAGCAGAGAGCCCGATGAGGGGCTCGATCCCAGGACCCTGGATCATGACCTGAGCCGAAGGCAGAGGCTTAACCCACTGAGCCACCCAGGAGCCCCGACAATTTGTGTTTTTAATAGCAGAATTTAATGCACCAATTAACCTGCCTATATCCTTGGCACAGCACTTTGCTAAATCTTTGCCCTATGTTAATCTGCATTTCTCTACAAGTGAAACTAAAATCTTCTTTTAATATTTTTGAGACATGTGACCCAAACATTTCAGTCTTTGATGTTCTTAATCTAATCAGTAAAGACAATATAAACTTGTCTAGGAAAGTTACCACCATTTTATGTAATTTTAAATTGTGGACAGGGAGGGCCAGATAGGGAAATATTTATGCTACTGAATTTAAGAAAAAGAAGAAAAAAAGGTACTATTAAATTTTCTTGTTAACATTCCCATTTTCTTGGGAACTCTACTTCTATTGTACTCTCTTATATAAGAAGAAAATAAAACTTACTTCCACTGTTTGATATATTGTAAGGGATTAAGGTTGCATCCTGCATCAGTTAAAGCTTTTTTGTATTGCTCCAAATCAGCCTGAAATAAGCAAAGAATGGTATCATAAAAAATTTTACTTTTGTGAAAGAGAAGACCATTTTGTTTGTTATTATTTGATTAGTCAAAAAGTTAGACCAAAGGCATGAGTTTAAATTCTAGGCACCCAAGTAGAGTGGAGTCATATTTTAAGTGAGTATATAAGTGAGCATCTGAGATAAAAATCATATCTAATGAAAATTACCTTTGTCAGGCTCCCAAATCACCTAGCCAGTATTCTGTCATCCCTCAGTGAGTCCAACAAAGTCAGTTTTTTCTCCATTTTTGAAATAGACTGCCTTTCCTTGGGATAAGCACTAAATGAATATCTGACTAGAGAAAGAGTATTTTAAAACCAGAAACACAAGGGGACATTATGACATGACACTGACTGAAGGGAAATGTAGATTCAGGTTTTCCCCTCTCATATGCACTCTTATGGTCCAAATTCATTAACTGAGTATCAGGTGTCTTACACTTTTTAAACTATTGTTTTCTCTTTCTTGCTATTTTTGTTTCCTGATGAGTAAGTGTAGTTGAATTCCTGTACTTTATAAAAGCCTATCATCATAGTGACTCCACCATAAAAATTTTACAAGATAGACATTTAAAGCTCAACAGAGATGTTAACTACTTTGCATTTTTGGGGCTATCAGGCTGTCATAATTTGCTTTAAGCCTCTTAGTGATCATTTAAACTTATGAAAAGACATGGTCCTTACCAAAAATAAATAAAAATAAAATACGTGGTCAAAATAAGGGAACATGGAATTAAGTTTTAAAATAATAAATTCTTAAGAAAATACTATAAATAGGCTATAATCCTTTATATATATGTGTGTATATATATATATACACACACACACACACACACACAAACCTATATATAAAGCCTATAAAAATCCCCTAAGATACAGGTATGAGATACTCCTGAAAAGAAAACCACACTTTGTTAATGAATTAAAATAAAAGCTATATGCCCAAAATAAAGCAGAATTGGCCTAAAGGAAATACTGGGTTTAGTTTACTGTTTTAACACACCGGAGATTTTTGACCAAAAGAAGTGTTTGATCAAACAGACTTTTAAAAATAAATGCTGCCCCAGAAGGAAAGAAGTTTACAATTATATCATTCTAGATGTCATCTCTAAAATTCTCATGCTTGTTGCTCATCCAGTAAAATTTCACTCAGTTAACATTAGAGAGAGTTAGCTGGTCTCTAACCCGGCAACAACACTGACACCAAAATCATCATTTGCCTTCAAAATCAATTACCTATACATAAACATTTTTTTTTCTTCAAAAGCAACTGATGGCCTACCACATAAAATGAAAAACAACAAAATAACCCACAAAATTACCCAATCGTCCAGTGAGGGAAAAAAAATCTTTCAGAAAGGAAAATGTGTCATTTTCCAATCATTCTGAGAAATTTATTGATATAGAAGTTATTTGATTGCAATAAAAAAAGTCAACTTTGTTTTTCTATGAATCATATGACAGATATAAATCTGAAGTTTAATCTCATTAAATTTAAAATTATAGTATTTACGTATCTTTTTGGAACTCTGAGTATTCTCTCCTACAACTGACTCCTTATATTCTATAATGAACATCAGTTTTAATAACCTTAAAATATTACCAAATTTTTACTTTAGATTATAGATAAATTCACTGGAAGACACTAGTGACTATAGTTCAAAGAAACAGAGCTTTTAAGATTATCACATAATAAGAAATAAGACCAATGTTTCAAAAAGCACAGCAAACTTGGCTAATTTAGTTTACAATAGCTATTTTCCAGAAATAAGAATCTTGGCCATTTGGATCCAATTCATATTCCAACAACTTAGAAGTGGTCAGACATTTCATGAGTGGACAGTTCTCTTCGTGATAACAAATACTGCAATATAAATATAAAACTCAGCAATAAATAGAACTAGCCTTAACAAACTTTTCTTTTAAAGAAAGGAATGAGGTAGTTATTTGGCCATAGTGATCTGGTCTTCTATTTTTGAAACAGACAAATATTTCCCCTTCTACCCAATAACTGAACAAGGAGGACATACCTCAGAGGGTGCTTGCTGTGCACTTATATAATAAATAAGAAACAGCCTCATTTTATCTTCTGGAGTTCCTGCTACATAGAGGAATATAAATAAAAAAACTTTCATAATTCTGGTTAAGTATTATAGTCAACACAAGTATATAAAAATTTAAGGCACATAAATGTGAAAAGATAAAATATGGTTCTTGATTTAACTGACTTAAGATTACAGGCACTATATCTATAACCATGTACAATACAGATATGGAAAAAATATTAAATGCTGTGGGATTAAAGGAATGGAATATAGAAGTCTGTCCATTCTATCTTTCAAAATATCTTTAAGAGATTTACATTTTATATGTGAACTAAGAAAGAAAGAAAGGCATAGGTAGGGTAATCACAGAATTCTAAAACAGGATCTTCTGAGATGGAAAGGGGATGCCAGTAATAATTATGTAAGGACAACAGATATAAAAATGAGACTGTTCTGGGAAACTAGCTAGATGGTCATTCTAGGTTTTGGGTTACAAAACTTTGGTACTTCTGAAAAGTGTGGTCACCATATAAATGTCTCTTTCTGAAGGGTACCGTATCACTTATAAGATTTGGAAAAAGAATACATTTATATTAAAATAAATACTGTTGTATAATACAAAATATATCTGCCTGAAATTGTTTAAGACAAAACATAAGATTTCAAGGAAATTTCTTGCTTGCAGTGGGTCTGATCTGCTATTCCTATTACCCAGAGCCCAACTGGACAGAGAAACTCATTTATTTCCCCCTCTGCTACTGGGTGTACTCTGGTGCAAAGCACTGGTCAGAGGTAATGCAATTTCACCACCAACAAATAACAATATGCACTCTCACTTCAAATTGTGTCCTAATACTCAAGAACTCGAAACTGTTACACTTTATTATAGAATAAAAACTAGGAAAAATTTTTTCAAAACATGACTAATGAACTATCGATTTTTTATATAGTTCAGAATCCAGATAACCATTCTCAAATTATCCTTATTCCCTAATATGGCAATGAACGGTAATAAAGATCAATGATGGGTTTTCCAAAGTTCTGATATTTATAAATAAATGTATCTTGGACATTCTGAAAATCAGGTCATGAAATTCAGGGTCTTGTTTAAGTCCTAGGAGAAAGCTGCTATTTTTGTTTAGCAGGTAATTTGTTGGTTGGGTTCAGGCCAAAGTTCCGACAGCTTTCTGTGGGTTGTGGCTCCATCACTGATTTATATTTTCAAAAACTTCTGCAGTGCTACTGGGATCTGTCCAACCATCTAGTGGCCACTATGGGAACTGGGAAACTGTCTAGTCCTTCAACTCGCAGTCTTTGAAATAATACTGTTTAGGATCTAATTCACATATGTGCAGCTCAGGGGCGAGCCCAGGAATTCATAAACAACTTTATGAGGCTGCTTTCCTGAGCTCCTTCCTCTGCACAATCTTGGTAGTTTCCAATTCCCCTGGCTTTCCCTTTTTGGTGCTCTATCCTGAAAATTTTGGCTTTAGTTACCCTGTTCCACTGTGCATTTCCTGCAACTATGACTAAGTAGTTAGAAGGCAAAGAGAAAAAACAAACAATAAGGCTTGCTACAGGCTCTTGGGACCACCACTCCTAAAACAGGAGACAAAGACTCCCCTCCTTCAGAGTTTTAGGGGCCTGTAAATCAACATCCTCAGGATCTAGCATAGCCTTTCTAATAGCAGGCACTTATTCTGCTTAAAGAAGAGAGAGTTCCCATTCTCTTCTCCAAGGAGAAAATTATTTTATAGTTGCTATAGTGTTAATAATAAGCCCTCAAAATTTCTGCTAAGGGTTTTAAGAATACTATGATGGTAAGAGTTGGAGAATATCCTGATGCTTATAATAATACTAATCACAGGGGCGCCTGGGTGGCTCAGTGGGTTAAACTTCTGCCTCTGGCCCAGGTCATGGTTTCAGGGTCCTGAGATCGAGCCCCATATCAGGCTCTCTGATCAGCGGGGAGCCTGCTTCTCCCTCTCTCTCTGCCTGCCTCTCTGCTTACTTGTGATGTCTCTGTCAAATAAATAAATAAAATCTTTACAAAAATATTAATCACAGAGGAATCAAATGGAAATTACAAAAATGTATCCTTTACAACTGCAAGTACTCTAGAACCTCCAACTGGCAGCCTGGATCCTCTTGTCATACCTAAGCTTCCACCGGAACTGCTTTAATTTTAAAGTCAGTTTTCTTACTGAGTAATCTGATGTATTTTAGGGAAAAGTTTTAAGTAGAATTCAGAAAGCTTTTTATCTCCCTGAACAATTTGCGAGTAAGATTTTGACATGCTGTCCAATCACTCCCAAATGTCAGACATTCTCCAATAAAATAAGCTCAATATAACAACTATCAAAATCAGGAAATCAGCATTGATACATTAGTAATAACATATAATCCTCAGCTGTCATTTCAAGTTTTACCACTAGTCTGTAATATCCTTTATGACAAAAGGATCAATTTTAGAATCATGTGGGATATACAGCTGCCACACAACATACAATTAATTTCTTCTGTATGAAACAGTTCCTCAGTCTTTCCTTGACTTACATGGCCTTGATGTTTTAGGAGATTACAGGTTTTTTTGTTTTTTTTTTTTTTTGGTAGAATATCTCACAATTAAATTTTGTTTGATATCTCCTCATGATCAGATTCAAGTTATACACCTTTGGCAGGAATATCACGAGAGAAAACTATTATTATTTGTATTGAATCCTACTGGATGGGACATTATTTCAATATGTCTCATTACTGATGATGTTCACTGAGATTACCTAGTAAGGGATCTATCATACTTCTCCACTGTAAAGTTAGTTTTCTCTTTGTAATTAAGAAGTATTTTGCAGGGAAGTAATTTGAAACTAAATATCCTGTGAAACTTCAACTTATTCATTTACTATATCTCTGTGGACTGATGGCTTCCTATTTCATTCAGTGAGTTATAATCTGTTATCATTATTTATTTTGATTCTCATGATGTCATGATCTCGCCACTGGGGGCCTCTTCAAGCTGACTTCTGGGTCTCTTTGACATGTCCCATCACTTTCTGAGTATATTCCTTGTTTTCTGACACAACAAACTGTTCTAGGCTCATTTTGTATTTTCTCTTCCTACCTCAGCCCTGGAATCAACTACTTCTCCAATGAGTAGAAAATGGTATTTATAAGCTAAAATCTTTACTACTGGAGTATTGTTACTCCACCCCTGCTTATTTGGCTGGACTAGGGAACACATATAGGTGTACACACACCTATCTGTATTTATTTCTCTGACAAATACGTAGTGAAAACACAGGTCTACAATGACACCTTTAATTCCAATCCAACATTACAGGGCTCATTATGTTTTTCTCCCTTTCCATATTTATAATTTCCTTCCCTGACAAAAGGAAACCTAGCTCCTTTTGTATTATCTGACATGCACACTTATTTAACCAGTCTGTGGTATGTAACATATATCCTATCTCTGCAGCCATCCCCTTGCCTGCATGGGCGTCTTCTCACCCCATTTGGGCTCTGATTCCCTACAGTGGACTCACTCACATGCCCGGCCACACTTCTCACCCCACTTAAATTGATGCTGGGTTGCTCCTGTGTATAGTCACCTTCCTCAATCTGTTAAGAGCTTTTTTTTTTTTTTTTTTTTTAAAGATTTTTATTTATTTGACAGACTGAGATCACAAGTAGGCAGAGAGGCAGGCAGAGAGAGAGAGGGGGAAGCAGGCTCTCCGCTGAGCAGAGAGCCCAGTGCGGGCCTCCATCCCAGGACCCTGAGATCACGACCTGAGCCGAAGGCAGAGGCTTAACCCACTGAGCCACCCAGGTGCCCTCTTAGAGCTTTTATATACATGCTGTCACATGTGGATACTCTGCTCAATTCACTGGGGGCTTTGACACTTCATGGTAGATCACCAATCTTCCCTCTACCCCACATGTGGTTGCCCTTCTCATCTTGCTCAGGTTCCAACATCTTGTTCTGGGCTAAAGTGGCACTAGACGTCCATTCTGAATGAAGGCCTACCTTGTTCTGCAATTCTTAATGTCTTTACAAATAAACCAAAACAGTAAGGGAAAGAAAACAGGAAGGGTCTGATTGTTTTTCTATCAACACATTTATTTGCTTCACTTTACTAAAAACTTATTGTAAATAATAAGGAATAGCTATGAAGTGATGGGCTTATATATTTTGCATTTTTTCATTACAAATGCAGGAGGTTGAGCCACACATTGGTGGTAGCTATCACAAGTGTAATACCTTCAAAATGCTAGGTTATCACTACAAATCTAGCTTCTTAAAGTGTGAGCAATATTTACAGCTTCTTAGAAGTTTTTAGGAGTAGAATCTCTAATTACAATTTGGACTTTATTATTTTTCAACTTGGAATAAGGTCTAAAACTCATACCTACTCTAACTCAAAAACCATCATCATTCAGCTAAATAATTTGTATGCAAAATATAAACTGAACAGCTTATATACTTTTTTATTTATTTTGGAAAAGCACTGAAATTTGAATTGAAAGCTATTCTGAAATGATCAAATCTCTAAAGTATAATTTTAGAGGCTAAAACCTATGCGGATCCCATGATCATTATAATTTAAAGCAATAATTACAATACATTTTTTAAGTACAAAGAATCCTATCTTGTTTTAAGAAAAATAACAAATAGTTAAATGCAAATATAAAGGGACTGGGTTTCTTCAAAAGTAAATTCCCTAAATATTTAAAACAGAATTCAGTTTTAGATATATCTTTTTAGGAAACTCCTTAGGGTTAAACCAAGGTAATTAGAAAGTATAACACTTAGAGACACCTGCTTTGAATGTTATACCTTCAAAAATCTCCCGAAAATCAGCAGAAATTGAACTTCAGATATATTATCACGTTAAATAAATGAATATAACAAGTTCTTAAATACATGAGAGAAAAGTTCAATAAAATAAAATGAAAATCATTTTTCCACTTTAAGAAATGCTTTGCTACAAACTTCTCAACAGAAAATAGCTCATTTAGTTATCTCATTATTAGCATGGGTTGTCAGAAAAAAAATAATTCTATTCAGATATTACTTAAATTGAAATGCTGGTTTCATCAACTGTGAATCTTAACAGTAACCTTGAATTTATGGTACATACCATCAGGATCTGATATTATATCTAGAAGAGATTTATCCAGTGTAGTTTTGCTCATTAGTTTTTCTTCATATTCAAAATATACGTCTAGTTTTCTTGCCTGTTTCAAAATAAATATTAGATTAGGCTACATCAAGTAATAAAAACATACTAAGGGCCTCTTGGCTTACAAGTTTCTATTTTTTATGATCAATTTTTTTAAAAAAGCATTTTCTAATAGAATTTATTTTCAAAGTTTCTTACTTTTGATTAATGTAAAAAACAATTGCCTATTTTATCATATCTAACTTACAAACTCAGAATTAATTCTGCATATTACATATATTAGCAAAGATAAAAATCACACCAATCTCATTTACTATATTAATTAGCAACTAGCATACAAATTATATTGATTCCATGCAAATTAATGTCAGGTGGTCATGTTATGTTTACTTTTTTAGTGTGCAAATCCATACATTTTCACCTTAACCAGACAGAAAATTACCCTAAATAATTTTCAGTGTTTTTAAATAAAACTAATTTTCCCACTTAATACTTTGAAGTTTTAGGAAATGGAAAAGTAGTCAAACTTAGCTTTTCTGTATGATACATCTTCTGATTTAAAATTTATTAAAATTATCCAAAAGAAGTTAAAATGTTAGGTTCCTCCAAAGTAAATAAAAATTAACATTACTGAGTATCTACTAAATTATGATTCAATAATACCAAAGAGAAAAGAATATGATTTCTATTGAAAGTGTTAACAATCTAAGTGGGAGTAGAAATCATTCATGAAATAAATTAGAATACTCAGAGATACCAATGAAGAACCAAACTATAAACATAGAACATAAATATATTAAGCTAAAATGATAGAATGAAATAAACAATTAACCAACTGTAGAGAAGAAAGTAATGTATTTTGACTTAAGTTTCAAAAGTGATTTGGGGACATGAACAGAGTTCGTGTCAGTGAAATGGATCATACCATGGCATAATCAGAGTGCAGAATTCTGAATGGTAGACTAAGGAGTGATTTCATATATAAGGTAACAGAAAGTCAGTAAGAGTCCTTCAGTCCCATCCCCCCGCAGTGGCACACAAGGCCAGAGTTTTAAATAGATGAAATTTAAAAATCAAAACAATATAAAAAACAAAACAAAATAAAAAGGTGTATTTTGAGACCTGTCCTCACCCATCTTCTCTTCTATCCCTATGCCTATGGATATTTACTTCAATTATTTCTTCTATAGTTGTCCAGTTCCTTTATGCAAAATGTAAGAAAATAGGGTCTATCCTAGTATTCTTCTGCTTTTTGACACAAAGGGAATATACTATACTCTTCTGTTCCTTGCTTTAACTCAACAATCTATTCTGTATCAATACATAGGGAATTCCCTTGTCAGTCAACTCCTGGTAGGAGTATAATAGACTCTGTAAACAGAGTTAGTTTTCCTTCTTACAAACCTTTTGACCCTTCATAGTGTTCAGGCAGGAACTATTTTATGTACTGTATAAAGCTACTTTCAGTACCACAGATTAAGAGGTGAAGTCCTAGGAATGGAAAAATATAATATTAAAATGGACAAAAGAAATAGAAAAGAGATCCTAGGAAAGAGACCATGATAGTGGATGTGGGAATGGAAAGAGACAGATATGTAGTAACATGTGAATGGATATGGGAAGCAAAGTAGTGAAAAAAAGTCAAAGATAACTCCAGGGGAACTAGGATGATGGCAGTAGCAACTATGTTAATGTGAACTGAATATTAGACTGGAAAAGGCTAATTATCTGTAGAGTGAAGTCAGGAAAGAGGAGAAGGGATATGATAAAACTGTATTAAGCTGACTTTCAGGCCCTCACAATCTTCTCTAGCCAACCTTTTCTGTTTCACCACTATTCACTGTATTTAGTTTCCTTTAGTCACATCAAATAACCTCACTTTTCATTAAACATCACGTATGCTTTTAGTCCTCTAAGTACAAGCTTAGGTTATTCTCTTAGCTTTTTAAGAATATATTCCTTCTCCATTACCTGTGCAGTGAATTCTATTCATTAAGGATGAGCTTCTCTGCAACTCTCTTCAATCTCTATTTCTTTCTCTTCTTGCCCCTCCCTCAATCTCCTTCTTGGCTGGAAGAATTTATTATTCCCTTGAATGTGTACCATCAGCATCATACATACCTCTTCATAGTATGATCACACTTCATTACTCTTCTTTGTTTACATCCCACCCCTCTAGAAATTGTTTAATCGTTTCACCCTAGGAGTCTAAATAGCACCTGGCTGATAACAAGTACTTGACAAAGTATTTGTTGAATTTCTCAACCAAGAGCAGGACATACACAGATCAAGTAGTCATCCTTAGAAGTCATGAGAGTAGATAAATGAACTCCTAGAAGTGAAAAATGCAAAGAATTGTCTTTGGTGATGTAATATATAAAATTAAGTGTTCTAAGGGCCATATGGACTTTAATGTCTGTACGTACAAATCAGGGAAGAAACATGGTTCATTAGATTTGTTTTGCTTTCTTCTTGATATATCAACATACTTACATTTAAAGTTCTAATAAGCAATAAAAATAGAATCCAAAATAAGTTAGTTTGACTAATAATGGATAGGGAGTTTCTTTTGGAGGTGATTGAAATGTTCTAAAAGTACATTTTGGCTGTGGTTGCACAACTCTGTAAATATACTAAAATCTAATGAATCATAAACTTTAAATAGGTGAACTGTATGGTATGTGAATTATACTTCGATAAAGCAGTAAAAGAAAAGTAACTTAGCACTTTAATATACCAATTCCCATAAAGGAGGGAAAAGAGCGAAGTCCAGATTTTCTAATCTGCATATGAAACCTAGTTTATGTCCAGGATCTATTTGTGCAAGGCACTTTACTTGCAGCTATGGTTTTCAAATGTTTTTAAACAGAGAACCCCCGGCACCCTCTCTCTCTCTCAAACCATATCTTCTGCAGAACCCTAAACATAAAATAGATACAAACGACCCATCAAATGTCCTTATAATGATCTAGAGTACCAGTACTAGTGTTTAAGAACTACTAATTTAGATAATCTCATTTAATTCTTCAAGTAACACTATAAACTAGGAATGATTAGTCCCATTTTAAAGATGAAGAAACAGACACACAGAAACATATATTTATTCAAGGTTACCAGAGTAGAAGTAGTAGAGAGTTGAGATTCAAATCCCGGTCAGACTCCAATGTACACCACAGATAAAGAGTAGGGAAAATTATATTTTCCTCAAGTACAATTTATTGCTTCTTTTGTATATGCTTTATGAAAGAAAGTATATTTGTTGATTAGTACATATTTGGGCTTTTTTTGGTAATACACATAATTTATGTATATGTGGTAAAAGGTTATTTTGGCCAATATATATATATTATCTAGAGATCCTTTCTCAGTTTCCTGAAGTAAAGGAAAATACCAAGAGAAATAATTTCTGTAATCCTAAAGATTAATTATTTTTATATAATGTGAGTTCAAAGGAGAATACAATTTGGATAACAATAGTTACATGTAAAACAGACAAATTAAAAAAATATAAAACAAAATAACAAGGTCAAGATAATAAACAGATTTTTGGTAACTTCAATAAATATCAAGAATAAATAGTAGGAAAGGAGTATTATAGAAAACCAAAGGACTATGCATGGAATACAAACTACATCTAGTGAATATGAACTCTGAAATCCATGAATTTCTCAAAAATCTCTTTAAAAGGGCTAAGTAAAGAATCCGATTTTTTAAAAATTCTAGTGTTTTTCTCCCAATTTCAGATTTGCCAGTGGAAAATCAGCCTGTTTTTTACTCTTCGGTATACTACCTCAACATTTATATTAAATTAACATAAAACACACAAGCACAACTTTTTTTGACCGGTAACAGCCTATTTTGAAATAGAACAGAAGTGGGCACTTTTAAAAACCAGCTTGCCCCATTCACTCACAAAAATGGAGAATTCTTAAGAGTCATCTGGGATGTACAAGTAGTATTCCTAATTTGTCTTTTGAAAAACCATTACCAAGAGACATTTGTCAGATGACCTGTGCAGGGCATGAAACCAATTCCTTCTTCCTTTCTGTAACTTTAAGGGATTTTTCCTTCTCTTACCCATTCTTTCCATTCTAGCTACAAACACTACCATTCTGGTGCTCCCTGCTCACTGCTAGCTACTATTCTCATTCCTCACCTTAGTCTATGACTGGTTGATGACAAAGTCTAGAGTAGTATTTCTTGGCCTTCCCTCTTTTCCAAACCCCAATTCTATCCCCTAGCACAAGTTAGCAGTAAAAGTAAAGGTAAGAAGGATTAGAGTTGGGGCACCTGGTCAGTCGGTTAAGTATCTGACTCTTGGCCTCAGCTCAGGTCTTGTTCTCAGGGTCATGAGTTGGGCTCCACGCCCAACTTAAAAATAGAAAAAAGGAAGGATGAGAGTTATACTTCCTTTTACTTTTAGGAATCTCAATATTCTTCTTCTCCTACTTTTCACAGGAGAGAGAGGGGATGATAAACCCTTCTCAGTTGAAAGACAATACCAGGAATATTCCACATAATGAATTGAACAGGGTTTGAAAGAACAGAGGATCTATGAATCACATTTTATCTACAGTAAAGTAGAGCCCAAGATAAGATGAACTTAGAACTGCATTTTTAGAATATAACCTATACCGAAGTTGAAGATCATTTAAAACCTAGCTTTTCCTTTTCTTTCTTTCTTCACATGTTTAATCTCTACCATCCTTTAGTGCTGTATTTGGATATGCAATCCCCTGGGTGGGTAGCATTTGTAAGCTCTATCATAAGTTTGCAGTTGCTCTGTCACTAGAATATGAACTCCTTGTGACTACTTATTTATTATTATATACCCTGTCCCCTGCAAGGTAACGATTTCTCCAAATCTCAACTGCTTTTTAGGATATAACAAAATAGCAGTTAATATATTTTCCATTATTTAGGTGTACATTTTGTTGCATTTCACGCTGGGGGGTTTGAACTGGTTTGCCATCATAAAAAATTATGTGGTGCAAAACCCAGATAATACATGAAATTATCTTTGAAGGTGTTCTATAACATGGGTGTATGAATATATTTACTCTGGAGTACTTGTTCATTTGACAGAGTGACTTAGAAATCATAAATAAAATTCATCTATGCAGTCATGGACACTGATTGCACTTTCAAGGTAAGGAACTTGGTTAGGATCTTCAATTTTTACAACAGGCCAACAATCTAACCACTTATCTCATTTCCAGATAGATACATTTTTCTCTCAACCAAGAACACTGAATTTCTAGCATTATAGGCCCAAATCAAAATATGCAACTTCAACTTCTCTGCTATCAAATCCCTACCAAAAGCCCAAATGAAAAAAGTAAGAACGTATTATTTAAAGAATATGCAATGTTTCTAGATAATAAATATGATAATAAAATGATAATAAAATGTTATAAACTTAGACCTAACTACATTGGAAACTCATAAACTCCCTCACTGAATTATATGTATTTTTAATTTTTGAAAAGATTTTATTTATTTTAGAGAGGGAGACAATGTGTAAGCAGGTGCAAGCGAGGGTGGAGGAGGGCAGAGGGAGAAGACAGAGAACCTCAAGCTGACTCCCATCATGACCTGAGTGGAAATCAAAAGTTGAACACCCAACCAACTGAGCCACCCAGGCGCCCGGAATTATATTTAATATTAAACCCTTGACTTTCATTAAAGTTAATATATATAAGTAATTTTATATTAAAATATAAATTTTTATATGTATAAGAGTTAAAATTATATTAAAATTAATTACACAAAAGTGTAACTGATATTAATATACTGTATCATTACATCACTCTATTTATTCTAGATAACGCCCAATATGAGCAATGTATTTTGTAATATGATGCTAAGGAACAGTTTGCTTAGAATAAAAAATATACTTAAATAAATATATAGAAAGAAAGAAAGAAAGAAAGAAAAAGAAAGAAAGAAAGAAAATTTAAGGGGTCCCTGGCTGGCTTAGTCAGTGTAGCATGTGACTCTTGATCTCGAGGTCATGAATTTGAACACCATAGTGGGAGCAGAGCTCACTTAAAATAAATAAATAAAAAACTTTAAGAAAGAATAGAAAACTTCTCCTTTCTGACAGAAAGGGTTGTTTGTTTTTTTTTTTAAATAACTTAATCACATCTGTCTTTTTTTGAATCTTGGTTGCCTGAAAATACAAAGCCAAATTTGAGAATTATCATTATATGTCACCTATTCCATTTTTATTTCATTATTTTTGTTCTATGCGCTATTTGTGAAATCTGCCTCAAATCTGTTCTAGGAAACAGAAACAACTTTAATCTATAAGTTATACTATATATTGACTCCTAAAAATAAAATGACTAAAGTGACCTATGTCATAAAAAATTAAACATGTAAATGAAATTGTCTTTATAGATAAAAAGTATTAAAAATACAAATATTAGCAACCTTATTATAATGAAATACCCAAAACTACTTTACTTATAATATTTCTGGAAAAAATAGAGATTTATATGGCACTTATAAACATAAGAAGTCTTAATTTACTATGACTCTCAGAAGCATTTAATTTTAGTTTATAGCAACAATGTGTTGAACTCTTAAAAGATATACCCAGGAAAGGAAGAGTAAATTTAATTTAAAGTAAGTGCCAGAAAGGAAATAATAAAAATTAGAGCAGAAATCAGTGAAATTAAAAACAAGAAATTAACAGAGAAAAATCACTGGAACCAAAAGCTGACTCTTTGAAAAGATCAATAAAATTGATAGATATCTAGCCAGGTTAACTAAGAAAATATGAGAGAAAACACAAATGGAGGGTGCCTGGGTGGCTCAGTGGGTTAGGCCGCTGCCTTTGGCTCAGGTCATGATCTCAGGGGTCCTGGGATTGAGTCCCACGTCAGGCTCTCTGCTAGGCAGGGAGCCTGCTTCCCTCTCTCTCTCTCTCTCTCTGTCTGCCTCTCTGCCTACTTGTGATCTTTCTCTCTGTCAAATAAATAAATAAATAAATAATCTTAAAAAAAAAACCACACAAATGGAAAATATCAGAAATGAAAGAGAGGCCATTACTACCGATCCTATGACATCAAAAGGATGATGGAGTATTTGAACAATTCTATGCCCATAAACCTGAGAGTCTAGGTGAAATAACTTACTTCTTTAAAAGACACAACCCATGAAAACTCACTAAAAGAGAAACAGATAATGTGAATACATCTACATCTATTAAAGAAATTGATCAATAACAAATAACCTTACACAACAGCCTAACGTCTAGGTGTGCTCACTAGTGAATTCTGTCAAACAGTTAAAGCAGAAATTATAACAATTCTCTATAATCTCTTTCAGAAAACAGAATGCAAATAATGAGAAACTAGATGCTTTCCAGCTAAGATCAGGAACAAGGCAAGGATGTCACTTCTCGCACTCCCATTTAACACTGTATGGCAAGCCTCAGTTAATGCAACAAACAAGAGAAGGAAATCAGAGGTATACAGATTGGGGATGAAAAAATAAAACTCTTTGAAGACACAACTGTAATGTAGAAAATTTCAAAAAAATTTCTGCAACTACTAAGAGACTATAGCACAGGTGCAGAATACAAGGTTAATATACAAAGTCAATGGCTACAGTAGGAAAAAGGCAAGGATGTCCCCTCTTGCACTCTTTCAACATCATAATGGAGGTACTAGCTAATGCAATTAGAAAAGAAAAGGAAATAAAAAGAAAAAAGACGGGGAAGGAAGGAATAAAACTGTCTTTGTTCACAATGACATGCTTGTTTATATAGAAAATCTGAAAGAAATGACAACAAAACTCCAGGAACTAGTGAGTGATTATAGCAAAGCTGCAGGATACAAGGCTACTATATAAAAGCCAACTTCTTTCTGATATATTAGCAATGACCAACTTAAATCTGAAATAAAAAATACTATTTTTCTTTAGCACTCAAAAAATAAGTAAATGAAATAGTTATAAATCTAACAAAATATGTATAAGATTTGTATGAGGAAAGCTATAAAACTCTAATTAAAGAAATCAAAGAACGAAATAAATGGAGAGAGATTCCATGTTCTTCCCAACTTGATCTACAGATTCAATACAATCTCAAACTCCCAGCAAGTTATCTTGTAGATATCAACAAACTGATTCTAAGGTTTATATGGAGACATGGGAGACCCAGAATAACCAAAACAATACTGAAGGAGAAGAAAAAAGATAGAGGACTTTATGGCCTAAAATATAGCCACAATACCTAACTATGTGTTACTAGCCAAAAAGGAGGACAAATATATCAACGGAACAGAAAAGAGATATGCAGAAACAGACCCACACAAATACAGTCAGCCTATGTTTCACAGAAGAGCAAAATAATTCAATGGAAAAAGGACAATCTTTTCAACAAACAGTGCTGGAACAACTGGATATCTACATGCAAAGAAAAAAAATGAATCTAGACACAGACCCTACCTTTCACAAAAATTAACTAAAAATGGATCATAGACCTTAAGGGAAATTCAAAACTATAAAACTCCTAGAAGATAACATAAGAGAAAATTTAGATGACTTTATGTATAGCAAAAACCTTTTAGATACAACACCAAAGGCATGATCCACTAAAGAAAAAAAATCAATAAGCTGGACTTAATTAAAATTAAAAGCTTCCGTTCTGTGAAAGATACCAAGATACCATCAAGAGAGTGAGAAGACAAGCCATAGGCCTGGAGAAAATATCTGCAAAAGATACATCCATTAGAGGACGTTTTCCCCCAAAATATAGAGAACGCTTAAAACTCAACATTATGAAAATAAACAACCAAGTTAAAAAACAGGCCCAAGAGGGGAACAGACACCTCACCAAAGAAGATCCTGATGGCAAGTAAGCATATGAAAAGATGATCCACATCATATGTCATTAGGGAACTGCAAATTAAAACAATATTAGAATCACTGAAATCCAACATTGACAACACCAAATGCTGATAAGGATGTGAAGCAACAAGAACTCTCATTCACTGTTGGTGAGGATGCAAAATAGCACAGCCACTTTGGAAGGCAGCTTGGCAGTAGGCAGTTTTGTTACAAATCTAGACATACTCTTATCAGATGATCCAGCAACCAACTCCTTGGTATTTATCAAAGGAACTAAAAACATACCCACCCATAAACCTTCTCATGGGCATTCACAGCATCTTTATTTATAACATATATATCCAGATAGTGAATCTACCATTCACTACACAGAAAAGTTTCCTTGTTGCAATGCCTCCCTTTTGGCCCTCCAACACTCTTCTCCAGGTTACTAGGCAAGCACTGATAAGCATTTTGTCACTGTAGATTAACTTGCATTTTTATGAATTTTATGTAAATACAATCATAGATTCTGTACTCTTCTTTAATGTGGCTTCTTTCACTCAGTGTATTTGAAATTCAAACATATTATTGTATGTGTCAATAGTACCTTCCTTTTTATTGCTGAATAGTATTCCATTTTATAGATATACCATAATTTATTTATCCAATTCAACTGTGGTGGACATTGAGTTGTTTCCAGCTTTTGGTTACTACAATGAAGTTGCTATGAATATTTATGCTGTGTACAATAAGCACAGGCTTTCATCTGTCTTTGGTAAACACCGAGGAATAGAATGGCTGGACCAATGATAGGTTTAACATTTTAAGAAACTGAGAAACTATTTTCTAAAGTGGATATACCATTTTATATTTCTACCAGCAGTGTATCAAAGTTCTAGTTCTAGTTCTGCATAGTTCTACTATGTACTGTATCTTTGCCAAAGGTTGGCATGATTGATTTTTAAATTTTAGACATTTTTAATAGATGTGTAGTGACGTCTCATTGTGGTTTTTGCTTCCATTTTTCTAATGATTACTGAGATTGAACTTACTTGTCACCCATGTATCTTTTTTAGGTAAGTCTGTTTAAACCTTTTGCCCATTTTTTAATTAGGTTGTTTATTTTCTTATTATTGAAAGTTCTAAGAAGTCTTTATTTCTTTGAATTTAACCTTTATAATTGGGTCTCAATGACAATGCTTCATCTTAACAAAAGCAGATGGCAGAGAAGTAAGAGCAAAGAGCTAGAGAAAGGTAATTTCACACTTTATTTGGAGAGGTGGATACAGTCCCCCGAAATTCACAGTGAGTGAAAAGTTATTCCTCATTCTATAAATAAAGGATAAATAAATAAATAAGGGATAATAAATAAATAATAATAAATAAATTATATGATAAATAAATAAATAAAGGATAACTCATTTAAGAGCTACCTTTGGTCCTAATTGAAGAAAACTTCAAGTTCTGACAGTGACTAATCTTATTTGGGTAAGAAGAGGTAAAAGACGATGATAGCTTGTCCACTGGGGACTTTCTATTATAGAATATATTGTCCCCCTGCCTTGAAAAGACACCAAGGTCATATGAACATTCGCTTCATATATATACTGAGATCATTTAAAATACAGCCAGAGAGGGGCACGTGTATGGCTCAGATGGTTAAGCGTCTGCCTTCAACTCAGGTCATGATCTCTGGGTGCCAGGATCAAGCCCCTCATTGAGCTCCTGGCTCAGTGGGGAGTCTGCTTCTCCCTCTCCCTCCTGTTCATGTTCTTTCTGTGTTTCAAATGAATAATAAAAAAAATACAGCCAGAGAAATGTTCTGATTTCTAGTACAGTAAAATTTCTTCCCTACTGGATAGGGGAGTGATGATCAGTTAATCAAAGTTAGTTAATGTAAAGAATGACCAAAACCCCCACAAACCTTTGTTGTGTGTGTGTGTGTGTGTGTGTGTATTTTCTAAATACTGCTTTTTAACTTAAGACCTAAAACACACAGTCATCTGTCAATTTTGATGTAGGTCTGATACCTTTTGAGTACAGAGGTTTCACTAAGCTTTTTTTTTTCTTTCCTACATAAAGCACACCTATAAGGGATCACCTATGATTTCCTGTTTCAAATTCTCTGAAGTGGAACCAAAAACCTTACAGACATTTACAAAGAAATTTTAGGTTCTTTTCAAGATTTTCCAATTTTTATAGTTAAATTTTCTTTTTTTACCCAGTACAAAGTTAAACAACAGTTAAATCACCATCTTCAGTAAGTCTAAGGTATATACCTTAGTTTTAAAGAAAAAAATCCTCTTTTCCTCCTCATACAATTAGCATAAATAGTTTGGAATCAAATATAAATAACTCTTAGATAAACAAAATTCAACCTGTGAGGCATCCTAGCTGCCAGCTGTCTGCATGTCATAATATGGCTGGCAGCCACCATGTTTTATAGAGGGAATAAAGGGCACCAGTTAATTTGGTGTGTTGACTAGTGGAAATAAATGAAGAGAGTGTCAACTTTATTTTTAAAGCTTATCTTCCCCTAGAAGACATAAAGAAGTTGAGCCAAAGTAAAATAAGCCCCCTGAAGGAGATGCTAAGGTTAAAAGCTAGCATTGCTACCAACGGCTAAGCCTTGTTCAAAGTGTAGACCTAAGGCAGTAGTACATCTGCTTGATCAGATGATGTCTTTAGATCTAATTCAGTACCTCTTAACATTCTCCAGAAGCAGCAGCAAAACAAAAATGAAAAAAATGAGCACCAATGAAGCTTCAATCCATAACAGCTTTTTAATAGTTTGGTTTTTGCTCATTATTTTAGGATAGAGTGTTCGGATGTTAGAGATCTTCCTTTCAGGTGGGAGCATTAGGGGAAAGAGTACACTATGCTGCTCTCATCTCTCATCTATTATGACTTACACACTGGTGTCTTTTCCTTTTCTTGGGTAATGCTGAAGAGTACTTAATTCACTTTGACTATGCAGGTGGGATAACAACAACTGAAATAAATTAAAATTTGTCTATAAATTATTTAAGTAATCTCAGGAATCATTCTCCCAAAACCAGTAAGTAGTGAAGTCATTATTTGTATTAGAAATGAAAGAATTGCTACAAAGTGATTTAAGAGGTATGGATTACTCAAAACAAATGAGAACTCAACAATTTATTCTTTAATCTATTAAGCTAAAGTCAACCACTCAAGCCACTAAAATCATTAGAATATTAATAAACATAGGTAATAATATTTGCCAAAGTTGTGGCAAAAAGATGTGCTGTTTCTAGCTTTCCACTAAAACAATGGTTGCCAGATAACTTTGACTATTTCCTCCTAGTATTGTTTCAGAAAATGATCTAAGGAAATGTAAAAAGCAGCTATGATCTAAACATCCCAAAAGGAGAAATATGCAAAACTACAATGAAGATGAATACCAAGAGAAATGTTCTAAGATCTCTGCATAAAAAGTCATAATATTCTTCCTAATGGTAATAAAAAAATATTTACCACTTAGATGAATAAAAGTTTACAAAGAAGCTAAGCTCAAACAGTCAATAAACTCTGGTGAAAAGTGAAGAGATCATGGAGAAAAAAACTTAATATTAACATTATAGCCAGAGGTACATGGTATAGAACAGTAGTGGTACAAATAAACATGCCACTTAAAAAGTAAGTATTACAAGGTTGGAAATTTAATAATTATGGAGGACTTTAAGAAGAAATTTTATAAACAGGAGTAATGAGAAATAATGGGAATAGCAGAATTTATATGCTAATTTTGACAAGGAAGAAGAATAACTTCAAAGAGAGGGTCAACATTACAAGGACTCTTCACAGAAAACATATCAGAATATTTCTTAGAGTATGCAGTTTATTAAATACAACTGTAATTGCTATGTAAATATTTAAGATAAATATGCTCCTTTACCAATGATAGTTAAAGACGTTTGTTGTTGACTGGGTTTCTTAGAATGACCCAAAGGGAACAGTGTATCCTACAGAGGGCATCATTTTCCCTCTGCAAGTGAATGTCTTTTATAGCACGGTTTCTTTAAATCAGAACCTGTTAAAAAGGGTGTCTTCCTTGAGTTACAATAAAACAATCATCCCAAAATGTGTGGCTTTTATATAAAACCACTTAACACACTGAATGACAAATTAGTTTGTACTTGTCTTATAAAGAGAGCCAAAATACCAGGTCTTAAAGCAGAATTATGTAGATCATGCACGGCAGCATGTTAATGTCAGACAGATGGCCTCTATTAGCACAAAGCGATTTTGAAAAACATAAAATCATCAGTGTAATATTACAAACAAACATCATTAAGAATTTATAGTAAATTCTGCCCTATAAAACACTATTTTTCATTAAGACAGCAGTAAAAGCTGTCTTTCAATTCCACACTTATTTCCAAAACTCACCCATCACTCATACTCTTCAGTTCTCCATTTGAAACATAGATCTGTCACTAATCTCCAATGACTTCCCATCCCACTTAAATTGCTATATCTCTTGATACCACAGTCTATCACTTTTCCCCTCCTCACCATAAGCACTATTAGTCTTCTTTTATATCCTTAAACACACCAAACTCATTCCCTGTTTTAAGGCTTTCGCACTTTTTTGTCTCTCTGACTGGAACAGTTGGCCAATGATTTTTCCTAAGAGGCTCCATGTGATTCAGGTCTCTAACTCAGACATCACATCAAAGGTGATTTCCCTAACGATTTACTCCTAACCACTTAGAGTAGCCCTCTCAGCTGTTCTCTATCATCTCCTATCACCTTATTTTTATATCACCTAAATGACTGAAGTTATCTTATTTTCTAATTTGGGTACTTTGTTTTGTTACTACAATATTAGCTCCAAGAGAATAGAGACCTTGTCTTATTTATCAAATAACTTCTAGGGCCCAGCACAACACACAGTTATTCAAAAAACATGACTTAATAAGTCAATTAATTTAGCTAGAATTTTCTCAAACCATAAGCACTATTCTCTGACCTGGAGTATATTCATATAAATTTGTAGCAGTATAATATTTATAAAGTTTTCTGAATAAGATGAAACTGAGTGCTTTCCATAGGTACAATAATGAATTACATTGAGTTACACAAATCAGGTTTGATGGTAGGAGCTGAGCTTGGCATTTTCCTGGTTTTACAGCTATGAGACCTGAGGTCAGAAAATAAAATGTTAAGGATCAATAAACTTTACTATGAAAAAATAGAAAAGAAAAAAAACCAACCTTAAAGTCAAAGAAAATCCAAAGAACAACTTAAATCTTAAAGCCTATATAGGATTATTAACAACTGTCAGAACTTTCTAGAATTTGTTTTTACTTCTTGTCTATTTATTTGCATGTAGCTCCCAGCACACAGTAAATACTCTAAAAATGTTTGTTTAATGGAGCATAAGACCCCTAGAATTTAGTTACAATTTAACAGATGTAAACTAGACTTATATTTTGTTTTGAAACAATAAATTTTTTTAGAACTTTTTATATTAGATTCATTCTTCGCCTTGTAAGCAAAGCTTTTCTTTCCTACTGAAGGAAATTCTCAATGTAGCTCTCTGCTGCATAATGACCTCAGGTATTTACAGATCTGACTAACCTTTTCCCATTTTACAAAGATGTACATATGGAAGGGAAAATATCATCAATAGAGTCATCTATAGACAGCACAATTATTCTATTTCTATTCCTGTAGGTACATGAAAATAGCAAATATCAATACTGAGATGTGGAACAAAAGAAATTACGCATGTTTAACTTCCATGTTGCACAATGTCCATTATCTATCTGTGCTAGCTCCATCCTATTCTCTATAACTTTTTAGATCATTAAAAAAGGAAAATGTTTAAGTCCCCTTTCCATAATTCAAGATGTTATCAACATCCTTGATAGGCAACAAGCATATTTAGCTTTTTTACATTGCTTTTTCAAATGTAATGTATCACATGGAAAGCAGGGGTCCATAATAATCATGTCCTAACATATGGTCAATCTGTCACTGAAATTCAGCTCCACACCCAGAGAATAAGTGACAGTAGAACACTGAGGGACTGATTAAGTCAAGCTGATAGGGGGTAATCATGAACAAAGTAAGGAGATAAAAGAGCTATGATAACAACATATAGGAAATATAATCTACATTTTTCAAAATCACAGAATAAGGAACAGCAGCTTTAATGGTGAAAGACTCATCTAAAACTAAAAGTTAATGGACATTTTAGATAGTACTATATAGTAAAAGGGGTGTCTAAATCTGTATTATTGATGGTTAGACACAAGTCTACTATTAAGAGTAATAAGTGGAGAGATAGTATTAAGGAAATATTGAGGCAATGTAATAGAAACATCACAGATTCTAATTTCTATTTACTGAACATGTGACTTTGCCAAATCACTATTCTTTCTGGATTCTTAAGCTTCCTCATTTGCAAAAAATGAAGGTAATGATGTTGCCTTTGGTAGTGATATCTCATAATGTTATAGTGAGGCCTCAATGGGATAACAAATATGAAATCATTTTAAAAAGTGTAAAACCTGGGACGCCTGGGTGGCTCAGTTGGTTAAGCGGCTGCCTTCGGCTCAGGTCAGGATCCCAGCGTCCTGGGATCAAGTCCCACATCGGGCTCCTTGCTTGGCAGGGAGCCTGCTTCTCCCTCTGCCTCTGCCTGCCACTCTGTCTGCCTGTGCTCACTCTCTTCTCTGACAAATAAATAAAATAAAATCTTTAAAAAAAAAAAAAGTGTAAAACCCTACATAAACAGAATACATAAATACTGTGTAGGGGGGAAAAAGTTAAATTTACCTTTATATGTTCTAAAACAGCAGTGGCAACATTTGTATGGAGATCAATAAGTCTTTTTTTTTCAAGGAGTTCTGGCAAAGAACTACAAGTATCAAAAAATTGAAAATTAACCATTAAATTTTCTAAGAAAATGACACAGACCTTAATAAAACACACACCGGGGCATTTCCTCTGAGGAAACTTAGTACAGTAAAAAAGTGACAAGATGACAATTTAACTGTTGACCAAATTTAATCTCTAAGCTTTACCATATACAGTATTCACTACTTTAATATAGGTAAAATGCTTCTTGTTTAAAGTAATCTATTAAATATCACTATTTCACCATTCCACTTTCTGATTCCAAAATCTGGAGGTTTAGAATATAATCAGATTAATGAAAATACAATTTTACCTATAAATGTAAAACACATTTCCTCTCTTCTTGATGGCATTTCATATCAGAAAGAAATTGTACTTAACCTTTAGTTAATAAAATAATAGCAGCAATGATAAAATTAATAATAACTTATTTTATCACCACTAATATCTTCTTGGTAAAAATATTCCCATTTTATAATTCTAACTAGAGAAAGAGGCAAATGATCTGCTATATGAAATAGGGAATTTAAATCAGTTTGAACATGTTAAAAACACAGTTTAGTTTTTTAAGGGTCTATGCTATTACCTACTATTTCTTATTATTAAAAATATTAGCCAAATTTTTAACATTCAAAATAAATCTTTCTGTAGACTTAAAGAGCAAATATTGCTTACTTACCTAACAGCTGATGTAAGCTTAGCAGTATTGTCAGAAAGCATACTTATGGCTCCTTCGTCTTCCCCTTCTAGTCCCTGAGGAGGAAAAAAAGATCTCAGAAGCATATAAACCAATATATTCCTAAGATATGGTGATAAACACTAAGGTTTAAGGTCACCCAGAGTAACAATTCTTCGCCTCTAAGGAACAAGCATATCCATTTTTGATAATTCCAGAAAAGTTCTGGTCACCACCAGTCTAATTAGTTGGATGATTAAGGACCAGTGGGTATTTTCAGGTAAAGAAATAGGGCCAGAGACTTGCCACGGGTCATGTAGTAATATATAGCAGAGCTGAACTCTGAGGTCAGGTCAAAGTGTAGTAGAGTGAGCAGCACTGGAAAATATACCCCCCTAAAATAAAGCCACATTATATATTTTTTCAGATCATAAATTCAGACTGTTCTTTTTTTTACTCATTTATTTTTTAAAGATTTTATTTGAGAGAGAGAGAGCTTGAGAGGAGAGAGGTTAGTGGGAGAAGCAGAAATCCTGCTGAGCAGGGAGCCCAATGTGGGACTTGATCCTCGGACTCTAGGATCATGACCTGGGCTGAAGGTCTTAACCAACTGAGCCACCCAGGTGCCCCAGACTGTTCTTTTAAAACATTTTGCTCTTCTCATTATTCAGGTTTCTTTTTGACAAAGATTTTTTCTATTCCTTTCTTATTAAAAACAAATTTTTCATTTTTCAAATTTTCATGAGAAAAAAGTTAATCTCTTTCTCTCTCCAGATGTCCTGCTTTTCTGTAATTCTGAGAAAGCAAAATGAATCTTACCATGATGCTTTTAAGTCGTTTAACCTCATCTTCCTGTGCTCTGTAAGATTCTAGTTCTTGCTGAACTGATTCTGCAACTTCTGGGAATGGACTGAAACAGTATTGAGCAAGAGGAACTATGAGCATGACATTAAAATGTTGATTTTTGTGTTTTTCCTGAAATATATTCAATAAGGATTTATTTTGATTTTAAATGTACCTATTTGAATATATTTAACATATGACACAGCATAAATTTAGCATAAATATAACCACATATCCCTGTGGATATCTATTTAGATTATTAATACTATTTCTTTAAAATGCCTACCATAATTCTTATACACCTAAGCAAATTTAAATTTATTTCTATTATTTTCATTAACTCTATCACATTTTTTTCACCTATACACTATTAGAAAAAAAAAGTAAAATATTTAAGTGACTGAAAAACAAAGAAGAGAAGGCATGGTATATGAAACATCAAATATTATCACCCAAATTAACACAGAATGTCACAGGGTTCATATAATTATAAAGATGGCATGCAAAAAAAAATTTCATGCAAGTAATTGTGAAAAAAATCTTTTAATTCTGTAAGCTTAATATCTTAGAACACTGCTAGTAAAAGCAGAACATAGGTCACAGTTTTTTTTTTGGTCTAATGCCTGACGTCTTCGTCCAGTTAAGTGTGTTTTAGCAGTAATTCCTATAGACTTCAGACACAAGTGATCTACAATCATTGAGAAGCTTTGGTAGAAAAAATTTCATATGGCACTAATCTTGAATAATTCTAAATAAATATATGCTGACCATAAAATGGTTCGTAACATAAGTATTTTTCATTTACAGCTTTAGAAGTGGCCAGAAGCTTTTCTTCCTTTAAGAAAGAAAAGGTCATGTCTGTGCAGCAATTAAACAAAAACCTTTTAACACTTCATTAATGATCAGCACATTTCATCCAGTAGAGACTGAGAGAAATGACAGAAGACCCTGAGAGGATTTTGAAGACCATGGTCCAGTTTTGCATGACAATCACAGGCGCTAAACTCAGCTTCAAAAGACTGTATGCTGGCAGAACATAGCACTGAGCATATTAAAATGTGCTGGTTGAACTAGAAGATCCTAAAATCTCCAATATCTTCAGATCTCAGGGCTAAAAGAGATCCATAACAGCTAACATTTACGGAAGGTTTACTGTATGCCTAACACAAAGTGCTAAGACTGTCTCTCTATTCTTTCATATAATCTAACCACAGTCTTGCTGAGGTACACACTATTAATAATTAGGACCACGCCTTTTGGGATCTTCCAGGACTGGGCTTTATTCTTGCTTTTATCTCTGATAACTGAATGACTCTGGGCAAGTTACTTCTTTATTTCACTTCATCTTCATAACAACCTTCTGAAATAGGGCAACAGGTAGAATAATCATATCTACATTTTACTGATACAGAAATTGAAGCTCAGAGAGATTTAAATTACTCGTTTTACTCTACACTAACTGCCAGTGTCTTTGTGCCCACATTACTGTATTTCTAGAATATTGTAGTATGACATTCAGAGTGGGAGTTATTCAGGGCTATTCTTATTTATGAACAAAAAATTAAAATTCTTACTATTCAACTGACTTCTAAGATTGTTCCTAAATATGTAAAGGAAATATTCAAATCTTCCATATTTGAATGAGATTTTTTTCTTAAGGTTTTTTCTACCAGAAAATATAAATCTTAAAATTAATTTAAAAATATCCTGTGCCTCTTCTAGAAATAATGTAAATGTAATTTCTTGTACTTTGCCATTATGGCAAAAATCACAGACTATGGAATTCCAAAGAGAAGAAAATTATTTAAAATAAATTATAACAGTACCCAAATTGCCAGTCAGAAAGAGGAAAAGTGACTTTTCTCTGCAGAGAAAAGAAAATTCCTTGTTATAAACAATGTGACTTTGCATTGTTAAAAAAAAAAGTTATAAATAAAAAGATAAAACACACAAATAACCCAGGTGATTGAATCAAGTCTCTATCTTACTTCTCTATTAACATAGATGAGGTCAAAAAGAACAGCCATATCAAGGACTTGGTCACATACATAGGTATAGTAATACTTTAAATACTCATAATAATAATAATACTAAATAACATTTTATTTCCATAATTGTTGGTAAGTAGCATTTTTCTCTCAGAGGAATGCTTTTTTGAGGGGGGGGGTGGTTTAGAATGATTTCTCTAGCCATGATGACCACCAGATAACTATTTGAACAATTACTGAGCTCATAAAATACCCTAAAATTTAAGGGCATATAGCAATACATGGGATCTGTATATCTGCCTATAAGAAATCACACAACTAATTATTATTTCTAATGTGCTTTAAATAAATGTTTTTCAGGTTTAGGTATTCTCTCTCCACAGAGATTTAAAACTGTGTTTATATGAAGGCAAACATGGAACAAAGCAGGAAGATTACACTTTGACGTTTATCACTAAAACCTATTTTAAAGAAAGGCAGAAATGATCTTGCAGAAGGTCAGTGGGGACAGCAACAAAATTTAGAAAGACTATCTGTAAAACCTACAAAATCATATGGTATGAGCTTACTGAAAAACAACCAACAAGAAACAACCTAGGAACTGAGAAGAAATAGATACATCCCTATAAACTATGTAATTATAGTTTCTACTCATTGTGTAGAAGAACCACCATCATCTTTTTTATTTTTTTCATCAAATTCATTAAGTCAGATGACATCTTCATTTCCCTGTAAAGGGGTGAATCTTTAACTTACTGATGTTTTTCTTACCTTCCCTTATGTTTCTGCCAAAATTTATCAACTGGAGTTAAATCATAAGACTTCTTGTTTTTTCTCTTTGGTCTAGCACCAGCTGGAGAATTTTCTACTCCTGAAGATTCTTCCAAATTAACTCTGTTTAAGTGGAAATCCTAGGAAAAAGTAAACCTTTCTTAAGTAATAGTTCAAGAACCATAACATTTCCTACAACAAGGAAAATAACACAGATTTTTACTTCCTTTTCTAATAATTCTAAGGATTAAATACACATTTGAAATTTAAAGACCTCCTTCCAATGTTTCATTACACAAAGGTACCTTTAATATTTATGTATTTTAGTTAAAGTAGTAGATGCAAATGATTAAAACTCCAAAAAATACATAAAAATCATGTTAAGGTTCTTGTGTATCCTTCTAGAAAAATATTTTTGCATATGCCAGTATACACATATCCTTTTAATTTTAAAGAATTGCATTACATTATACATTTTTTGTACCCTAATTTTCTCAGGTAAGGATGAATTTTGGAGTACTTTCTCTACCTATATGTGTACATCTACCTCATCTTTATCATGGTTATATAATAGTCCAACATTTAGACATATCTACTTATTTACCCAGGTCTTCTGATGTTTACTTGTTTCCAGTAACAAACATAATCTTAAATAAATATTCAATTTTTTTGACAGGGAGAGAGAGAGAAAAAAAGAAATAGGGAGAGACGGTGAAGAAGGGAAGGAGGGGCAGAGGGGGAATCTTAAGCAGGCTCCATGTCCAGTGCGGAGCCCAACGCAGGGCTTGATCTTACCTGAGATCATGACCTGAGATGATATCAAGAGTCAGACACTTAACTGACTGAGCCATTCACCTGCCCCTTAAATATAATTTTTAAACTCTTAGAGTCTTAATGTTCTGATATGTTGACTGATGTATTTTTTAAAAATAACTACAACAGAAGCTACAATAATAATAGCACTTCCTTTTACATAAATTCTAGGAGCTAGATACCACTACGTAATTATAAATTTTTCTGCCTAGAACTAATTTGACTGACATGAGGCTTGATTTTTGCTCTTTCTCAGAAAAATGAACACACAAAAACCAAAGTAAAAGTATTTTATCTTTTCCCCTTCCTTCCTGCTTTAGACCTGGGGGTTCCTTCATCTTATAGCAGTACTTTATGGTTCAACTTTACTCTGAAGAATAGTGAGCTAAAGACAAAATATGGCTATCGGGATGCCTGGATGGCTCAGTCGGTTAAGGGTCTGACTTGTGGTTTTGGCTCAGGTCGTGATCTCATGGTCCTGGAATCGATCACAGCATCGGGTTCTGAGCTCAGTGGGGAGTCCACTAGAAGATTCTCTCCCTCTGCCTCATTCTCCCCACTTGTACACACTCTCTTCAACTTAATAAATATTTAAAAAATTAATAAAGACAAAATATGGCTATCAAGAAGTGAGTGAATGATGAACAAAAAATAAATTATACGGAGAAATTATCTAGCATGGCATTATTACTATCATCTCTGTTCTAAGATATGTTCTTAATTAATAATTAAGCTTCTACGTCTTAGCAGATTAAATGTACTGAATATAATCTGATCTCTTGATAAAACTAGGTCAACAATACTGACTCTAATACATTACACCATATCCCGCAACTTTCTCAAGTCCTTTATACAGTAATTTATTTGCTTGCTAATTTTTCCTATGACACAAAAAACAAGAATGCAAAATATACAGATGTCCAATTGCCATAGCTGATTAGTAAGTGTACTGACAAAGAGTATACAATGCTGTATTTCGGCCTGCTAATACTGTATCTTTCCTATAGACTCTTCACATCCTCATAGGATAAATACATCAGTAAATTCAATTGCTCTTTGCATCCTCATACTGTAAAAATAGTTCATATAACTAACCATCCAAATAGGAAGAAAACACAATAAATAGTAACAGCTAAATCTGAGAAGAACTCTTGCTTTAAAAATTAACAATAGATACCAATAGCTAAATAGTTATGCCTTATTAACTAGAATTTCTAGCAAAGTACTTTCCATAGTGATGAAACAGCTCATTCAAAATAAAGTAACTTATTAACAGAACTACTGGTTGAAAAATAAGAGCACACGGGGTGCCTGGGTGGCTCAGTCAGTTAAACATCTGCCTTTAGCTCAGGTCATGATCCCAGGGTTCTGCGATCGAGCCCTGCACTGGGGCTCCCTGCTCAGCGGGGAGTCTGTTTCCCCCTCTCCCTCTGTTTGCTGCTCCCCCTGCTTGTGTGCTCGCTCTCTCAAACAAATAAATAAAATCTTTAAAAAAAAAAAGAAGAGCACATACTATTACTGAAGTACTGATGGAATACCTAAAACACAAAATGATAAAGAAATAAAAAATGGTAAGAATTTTGAGAAACAACATAATAGTGGCAAGAAACTTCCACTGTTTGCACAGCTGCCAGGCAAATAAGGAAAATTCTAGTCTTGGAAATTGGGAAATTAGGACATTCTGTGAACTTAATCATGCTAAAGAAAGTAGACATTTATACACAATAAAAGACAACAGAATTAGTTTCAACATGATAGAGTCTAACCTTTCCTACTGATAGTCATACTTTCTTGACTTAGAAGACAGAACAATGGTGTCCCAAATCATGAGATATAAATAAATCCCATTGAGATGAAAAATATGGATACGTCTTCATCAATCTTAGTTTCCTTTTACAAGTTAAAGCAGACCAGTAAACCCAAACAGAGCTAACATTTAGATGATATGGATGATACTCATTTATGCAGAGCAAAAATTTATATTCACACGAGGAAAAAAAGCAAAGTAAAATAAAAGTAATTTTTCTTTTGGCAAACAATTGAGCCAAATCTAATCAAGTCTCTAGATCTATCAGTTTATAGAAAATACTGGGGATAGAGAACCACAACAAATTGTGTACCTCAAGAACACAATCAACCAAACACAGAAATGTAGGAAATTCTTTAGAAAACCAACCCAATTCCTTCAACCAAAAAATGGCAATAAAAAAGGAGTGGAAAGAGAGGAATTGTTGTAAACTGAGAAACTTAAATATGTACCAACCAATGCAACGTAACGATACCGTCTGGATCCCTATTTGAACAAACCAACTATAAAGATGTGTCTTTGAAACAATTGGAAAATGCTGAATACAGAGATAATAGCAGATATTACCAAAGAATAATTGTTAATTTTGTTAGGTATGATAATAAAATTATGGTACTTTTTTTTTTAGATAAACACTGGAATACTTATGCATAGATCATATAATGCCCAGGATAAGATGCATATTGTCTGGGAAACTAAATGATGCACATGGGGGGTTCATTATAGTATTTTGCAACTTTGTGTTTCTATATGAAATATTCCCTAATAAAAGCCTTAAAATTTTATTTATAACAATGAAACAGGATTTATATAGAACCCACAATTGTTTGCTCCTTGCCATAGTGATTGTGAAAGTATGTGCTGAGATGGGCCTCATTAACCTTAATTTGGGAGTGACTACGATATGATAGAGGTCCTCCTTGCTCACCCACATTGGACAAGAAACAAGAAATACTGTGAACAAAAATAAGTATTTGTCATTTTAATCCACTGAGGTTCGAGGGTTTTTTTTTTTTTTTTTTTTAAGATTTTACTTATTTATTTGACAGATGGAAATCACAGAGAAGCAGGCAGAGAGAGAGGAGGAAGCAGGCTCCCTGCTGAGCAGAGTAAATCCCAGGACCCTGAGATCAAGACCTGAGCTGAAGGCAGAGGCTTTAACCCACTAAGCCACCCAGGCGCCCCTCGAGGGTTCTTTTATACTGAACAGCACTACCTAATTTATCCTAATTCAGATGCCGAGGTATTCCATATAGAATGAGCAAGGTCAGGAACTTTGATAAGCTTGTTCATTCCTATTAAGGCAGAATTCCTTATAACTCTAGGAGTCATGGGCTAGAAGCCTCTAGAGATATATTGCTGACAGTATGCAAATATTTTCTACCAGTGTTCATGTAATAATCTCAACTTACAAGTAATTTATTTAGTCTCTAAACTAGTAAAGAACCTGAGTTGTAGTGATTTAGAAACACACTGTCCAATACAGTTGATACCAGTCAACATGGTTACTGAGAATCTGGAATGTGGCTAGCCTGAATTGAGATATAAGTATAAAATATGTATCAAAATCTTAAAACTTAATATATAATAAGAGAACATAAACAGTTTTAAACTGATTATGTGTTAAAATGCTAGTAATTTAGACTTATGGGATTATATAAAATATATTATTAAAATAAATTTCATCTGTTCCTTTTTATCTTTTTAATGTGGCCATAGAAATCCAAAATTAGATCTGTAGTTCATATTTTATTTCTCTGAGACAACAATGATTCAGAAACCCCAAGTTTTGGTCAGAAGGTGACAAGAAGGAAAAGAAATATATAAGCAGAAGACCAAAAAAAAAAAAAAAGAAAGAAAGAAAGAAAAATCTAACTTAGAATATTTAATTGAAAAAGAAAATCTGTAAAATGCTCCATCACAGACATAGACAAACGTCTCAGACTCTTATGTACTAAGCAACTGGGATGTAAGGGAAAAAAATAGTATCAACCTAAAACAGATCAGTAAATAGCAAATAATACATACAGTAATGAATATGGAAACACACTGAAACAATATCATTTTTTAATAAATGAATGAAATCAAGGGTGTTTTCTTGGACTTCACAGAGTCTACACAGCTTTAGTAGGAAATTCCCATGAACAACTTGGATTTAAGTAAAAATTTATCTAAGATATGAAAAACCAAAGCCCAAGTAAAGAACAAGATACCAACAGGAAATAATGCCCATGGGTTTGCCTAATGGTAACTACTCACCACAGAAGAACAATCGAATCTACCCCCCCACAACCAAGATATAGTAAGAAGGAGTTATGACTTTCTAATTATTACTTTTGCTTCTTATATCCCAGGAAAAGCAAAGGCGCACTGTGAAATTTTTCACCAGAAGAGTTTATTTCCCACGTTAAGTGACAAGAATCTTTTTGGCATGCAGGGAAGTTGTATGAATTTTCAGTTGTTTTCACAGTCTGATATATAAATACTATCAGTGTTCAAGATTTTCAGTAAAGATATTTAATATAAAAAGCAAGCTCCAATTTCAGGTTAACAGTTCCTATCTAGAACTTTTACTCCATCTTGTGGAGGTAAAGGGTATAATTATTAAGAGTTTTTAAAACTCCAAAGAAACTTCAAAAGCAGCAGTTTTAACAAAACAAAACAAAACAAAAAAATGACATGATAACAATTTATGATATCCCAGTTATAGTTGTTTCTCATCTAGAAACTGCATTAACATTAACGGGAACTACCATATGATCCAGTAACTGTGCTACTGGGTATTTACCCAAGGATATGAAAACACTAATTTGAAAGGATAAATGCACCCCTGTGATTACTGCAGCATTATTTACATTAGAAAAATCATGAAAGCAGCCCAACTGTCCAATAGAGGAATGGATATGAGTACCTTATTGGTTCAGTCAGTTAAGCATCTGACTCTTTCAGTTCAGATCGTGATCTTAGGGTCATGGGATCGAGCCCCACAGTGGGCTCCCCTCTGAGCATGGAGGCTGCTTGAGATTCTCTCCCCCTTTGCCCCTTCCCCTGCCTATACATACACACACTATCTCTCTTAAGTAAATACATAAATCTTAAAAAAAAAAAAAAAGATGATTGGGGGGCACCTGGGTGGCTCAGGGGGTTAAGTCACTACCTCCAGCTCAAGTCATGACCTCAGGGTCCTAGGATTGTGCCTTGCATCGGGCTCTATGCTCAGCAGGGAGCCTGCTTCCCCCTCTCTCTGCCTGCTGCTCTGCCTACTTGTGATCTCTGTCAAATAAATAAATAAAATCTAAAAAAAAAGATGAATGGATAAAGATGTGGGGTGTGTGTGTATGTGTGTGTGTGTATTGGAATATATATGCCTGAATAATGAAACATTATTTAGGCATAAAAAAGAGTGAAATTTTGCCATTTGCAACAACATGGATAGATCTAGAGAATATAGAACTAAGCAAAATAAGTCTGAGAAAGGCAAATACCATATGATTTCATCTATATGTGGAATTCAAGAAACAAAACAAATGAACAAAGGAAAAAAAAAGAGATAAACCAAAAGAAACTCTTTTTTTTTTTTTTTTTTAAGAAACTCTTAACTCTAGAGAACAAAGAGATGGTTACCAGAGCCAAGGTGGGTGGGAGGATAGGTTAAATAGGTGAAGGGGATTAAAAGTATACTTATCTTGATAAGCAGACTAGTATATAGAATTGCTGAATTACTATATTGCACATCTGAAACTGTTAATACTGTATGTTAATTAACTATACTGGAATTAAAATATTTTTTTAAATTTAAGAAATTTTTTTAAATTGAAAAATTAAATTAATAAATAGGAATAAGTCAATATAAACTGTGTAGTTAATCTTAACCAATCTCTTTAAAGAGACTATTTTTGTAAGACCTAAATGTTTTGATAATAATGCTGTGAAAAGAGTGCCTAGGGTAATATGGAATCTGAGACCCTAACCTAAGAGAGTTGACTAGAGATGCGCATCGGTCTATTATATGTAACAAAAACTAAAACCACCAATAACTAAAATGTCCACAGGAACCCACTAGTCTAACCTTCATGCATCAGGGATAACATCTACTTGGTTCACCATGGTATCCTAGTGATTAGCAGTGTCTGATACAGAGTTAGGCACTTAAAAAATACTTGTTGAACTGAATTTCTAGAAACACATGGTTGCCAACTTTTAATTGGCTGTCTATTTTTGCTATCTTGTTTTAATGTATGTATGTATGTATATATTTCTTGATTTATTTAAAAGGTTGATTTATTTATTTCAGAGAGAGCCTGAGGAAAGGGGCAGAGGGAGAAGGAGAGCAACAAACTCTGTGCTGAACATAAACTTGACTCGGGGCTTGATCTCAAGACCTTGAGATCATGACCTGAGCTGAAACCAAGAGTTGGATGCTTAATCCACTGAGCCACTCAGGTGCCCCCACCTTGTTTTTCTAAAAGGATTATTTTAACTTCCAAAAATAGGAAATAAAAAATTAGTAAATTATATATCTCACAAAAATACAAGGATAATAAAACCAGTAAGCACACACAAATTAGCAAAAAGGTCCATTAAAAAAAAACTTTTCTTAGCCCTTGGTATTCTCATTTCACTCTGGAACAGTGAAACACTCAAAGATCAGGATTAGCCTTGTCTGCTTTGGGGAAATCTCTGTACTAAGTTATGTTTCCCAATTTTCTCTTCCAACAACGGGGAATAAGAGCATATTCCTTCATGGTGCAATTAGTTGTATATACATATTATCTCCTATGCTCAAAGCATCAAATACTTTCATCAGAAAAGGAATTAAAAAGATTGAAGTATCTCAGTGCCCTGTCGTGATCTGTATCACCTCTTGCACCCACCTTAAAGCCAGGACCCCACCAACCAAATCTAATTTGAGATTATGAAAACTATTACATCATGCCAATCTCTCTATGGCTCCCTATACCACCAGCTTCAGATCCCACCTCTCATTCTTAACCAATTCCTAAAACCTTTGTCATTACCCTCTAGAACTCATACTTGGTCAACAGCAAAATCTCCTATTCCGAACATCTACTCTAAACTTCCACTGTACTTTCTTACTCTAATTGAACTCCAACTAGGTGGACCCAAGACTGAGATAGCTGCCTTTCTTGCCACTCCGACTCTTCACTTGTCTTCTTCCCTAAAACAACTCCAGCTTTCAAACTCCTGTCATCAGCCTATTAACAGCAATTCTCACTCAGAGTCAATTTTGCCCCTCCTCACAGCCTTGGTCTATCTGGCAATGTGTGAAGACATTTTGGTCACCACAACTGAGAAAGTGCTACTGGCACCTAGAGGGTAGAGGCCAGGGATGCTCCTAAACATCTCACAATGCAAAAGACAGCCCTCCACAACAAAAAAATTATCAGGCTCAAAATGTCAATGCCAAGGTTGAGAAATCCTGGTCTGTAATGATCCTGATCATTAATGTCTCCTACAGCTCTACAGGACACTCTCTTTGCCTGGATCAGCTTTTTTTTTTGATCATTACCACTGACCTATAAACATGCTGGAATGATTCTCATTTAAAGATCTTTTTTGACCTCACATTCCCTTCTAGCAATTACCACTTTTCTCAACTGTCCTATATAGCAAAAACTCTTCTACAGTTTGTGTATATTCATTCTGTCTTCTTCCAATCTCTCTTAAACCCAATTTAGTGAAGCTGCTCTTACCCAAGTTAGGAATAATCTTGATGTTGCCACATGCATTGATGACTTCTTAGTCCTCAGCATTCGTCCAAGTTGATTCCTGCCTCCTCTCTGAAAACAGTTAATTCATTGGCTTCCAAAATAAGAGATTTTAGTTCTTCTATCTCACTACTGGTTGCTTCTTTCTACATTATATTGCTGGTTTCTATTCATCACCCTGAATTCTAAATGTTGAAATGCCTCAGAGTTGTGTTCTTGGACCTCTTCTCTCCTCTATTTATGTTCATTCCCTTGGTGATCTCATTTTATCTCTTGGCTTTAAATACCATCTATAAATGGACTACTCTTAAATTACTTCTCTAGACCAGATGTTTTCCCCAAACTCTAGACTCATACATCTATTTGGTATCTACTTGAAAATCTTAATAGGCATCTCACATTAACATGTCTCATACTCAACATCTGATCTTCCCCTCAAAATTTCTCCTTCCATGTCTCTATTTCAATAAATGACATTTGTCCACTTGCAAAGGCCAAAACTCTGGACTCATCTCTGACTCCTCTTTCTCTTAGATCCACATCTAATTCATCAGCAAATCCCATTCTCCGCACTCCATAGATTATCACAGCCCTCACCATTTCCATCCTGTTGTAAGCGAACATCATTTCTTGCTAAGATAACTGCAAAGGCCTCCTATTGGTCTCTTGATTCTTCCTATGCCCCTCACGAGTCCGTTTTCAACACTGCAGGAAGAGTGATACTCTTAAAATGTGTATCAGATGCTACTCCTTTACTCAAAACTGCACTGGCTCCCCATTTCCCTCAAACTGAAAGTCAATATCCTTATAATGGCCTACAATGTCCTATGCTATACTGCTTTCCATATCCTACTTAACTTTTCCTCCTGCTATTTGCCACCTGCCTTACTTTGCTCTGGCCGTCTTGGCTGCCTTGCTATCCTTTAAACATATTAGGCATCTTTCTGCCTAGAAAGCTGTTCTCTTCCGCATAGCTATGTAATTTACTACCTTACCTCCTTTAGATCTTCCCTTAAATGCCTCTTTTTCAGTGAGATCTTTCCTATTTTAAAGTTACAATCCTGTTCACCATCACTGCTTTATTTTCCTCCAGAGTATTTTCCATCTTCTAAAATGTCATGTTTTATTTTAGTTATTGCCTGTCCTATCATAATGTAAACTCCAGGAAGAAAGGAGTATTTTCTTTGTTTTTTTTTTTTTAAAAAGATTTCATTTATTTATTTGACAGAGAGAGATCACAGTAGACAGAGAAGTAGGCAGAGAGAGAGAGAGAGAGGAAAGCAGACTCCCTGCCGAGCAGAGAGCCCAATGCGGGACTTGATCCCAGGACCCTGAGATCATGACCTGAGCCGAAGGCAGCGGCTTAACCCACTGAGCCACCCAGGCGCCCCGAAAAGAGTATTTTCATTTGCTTTCTTTATTGCTAAAACTAGGATCTAAAATGTTTTGTCAGACAGCAGACCCACCAGTAGTGGCTGAATTCTTCTTCAGCCTGATACTTGACCTCCTAGAACTAGCTTCCCTGTTCCATTACTCGGGATTTAATTCAGTAGTCCCTCTGATTTTTCTTGCCTTCTCAACTGAATCAGAGTTGCCTACTGTTTCACTGACACTCATCCTAGAGTCTAAAATGGCACAGGACTCTAGGATACAGAATGGTACAGAACTGCCAATTTGCATCAGTAATCCTGAAATCTGATTTATTTAAACAAATACCTTAAAGCTAGAATCTGAGTTTTAAAGAAATAAAACAAACAAAAAACCACCTATTATATGTTTTTCATTTCCATATGATATTTCAGGCACTCCTTGCAATAATGATATCATTATATACTATAATCCCTACAGGCCCGGGCTAGAAGGTAGTAAATTATAGAGTGCTAGTCTCAGCAAAGCCAATGATTTGGGTTCAAATCATTTAACTTCTGTGTCTAAATTTTTCTATCAAATGGGGACTATTCTGGCTTTATTACATAGTGCCTTGTACAGAATTTATTTGTGTACATATTTTCTTCCCATTGACTTTAATGATTGCACCTGTTTTATTTATGTATATATCACAAGCTCTACAATGTATTTAGTAGATGAATATATGCATGAATATAAATACAGATTTTTGTTTTAAGCATGATTTTAGAAATGTGGAACTACCTCAAAAAACATATGGTGTAATATAAAAAAATACTATTTACATTTACCATAAAATGAAGCTTAACTGATTCCCAGGAAAAATGGAAATTATAGCTTTCCTCCCAAGGGAGAAACATACTTATTTACTTCCTCAAAAATCACTCACTGAGGGTGATGTCTTGGTTGGTTAAGTGTCCGACTCTTGGTTTGGGCTCAGGTCATGTTCTTAAGGTCATAAGATTGAGCTCCACTCCCATCAGGCTCCACACTGGGCATGGAACCTGCTCAACAGTCTCTCTCTCTCTCGCTTTCCTCTGCCCCACCCACCACCCCCAACTCCTGCTCTCTTAAAATAAAAAAAAGAAGAAGAAAAAGTCACTCACTCATTTTCCTTTCTTCCTTTTCTACCCATCATTGCCAACAATACAAATAATTTATCTTACACTTTAAAGATCGTAAGTTTAGAACTTTACACTTTAATGCTTCAATATTCTCCAGTATCCAGACTCAGTGATACCAAATTCCATCACTTTTTTGTTCATATTTCTCAGCTCCATCCTTCTCATCTGTGTTTCTGTAGCCATGACATTATTTCTAAGTTAAAAGGACCATTGAATATAACTACATTTTAGTAAAATGTGATATATTTAGCCTCTTACCAGTACATCATGCACCAAGGCTTGATATGTCCAAGTATGGTGTAAAGGAGTTGCCAAATCTATGTTTCTGTCAACAAGGACTAATAAAGGTCTTTGGAAGCTGTAAATATATTAAAAAAAATTATATAACTCTTGATAACAGTTTCTACATCTCAATTTTTCTAATGCTTTCTGGTTTTATCATTTTGTTATGAACAGGAAGTATGTGAATATTGACATGCCATAATAGTCCGCTTTAAAAAAATGTTTTTAAGTATAGTTAGTCAAGTAAAGTAATAGTTTGGACTACTCAGAGTCTGTGTATAGTGCTAGATTATAAGTCTTGAGGAAGTGTCTAGAAGAAAAAAAATCTATGCAAGTACTTCTACAGAATAATTCTTATAGTTATCAACGTAAGAATAAGTTGCTTCTACTTAGATTTTTATTTCACATTTTCTGGGAAAAAAAGGAATAGCTATTATCAGTTCCAGGGGAAACTATTAGAGCAGAATCTTATAAATTTACAGAAATGTTTGACAGTTTCATAAATCACAACTTTTTTCTGTAAACACAAATTCAAAAAGCAGACCGTAGAGAAGACCCTCGCAAAGCATCCCATTATAATACATAAAACTAAAACATTAAGCCACAATGGTACCTACCTATATATTACTCACTTACCAAACACTTCATATATTGTTTACTGCATTATTACAACTTAGATGTGAAACAGACTATACTTAAAACAAAGTGAGGCACAAAGTCGTCTGGTTGCCATACATCTCCAAAAGCTGTAAAGGTCTGCTTTGGCAATATTGTAACAAGGGTATACATCAATTTTCAAAAGATATTGTTATATAATTATATTAACTATTCATATTTTGTCCTGCAAGAGAACTCTGACCATTTTAGTAACTCATTACACTGCAATGACTATAAACGCACACTGCACTGATTATAAAATTCTGCAATAAATAAATAGAAGTGGCACCTTTACCAGCTACCTCATTTATTACTCCAGAGCTAGGTAAAAGGTAAGGAAAGATTGCCTATGGTGAAGTTTCTTGGCTCAGCACTACTGAGATTTGGGGTTGGACAATTCCTCATTACGGGGCTTGTCCTGTGCACTGTAGAACGTTTAGCAGCATCCCATAATGCAGCCCACTAAATTCCAGTAGCATCTACCCAGCTGCGACAACCAAATATGTCTCCAGGCATTACCAAATTCTTATTGAGGATCATTAACTTACAACTGGATTCAAATGTCCAAAACAACAGTCCAACAAAGTTACTGATCCTTATAATTAATTTAGAAAGGCACCCAACAAATTAAAAATAAGACAACTATATCATAACATTAATAAGTTTTAGGAATTATCCAAATAAAACAGCACCTTTATGTTAGTTTCTAAGGCTTTTATAAGAACACTGTAGAAAGATAACTATTAAGTAAGAGATGCTATAGTGGGTGGTTCTGTGGGAAAAAAACAAAGAGGTGAGAATTTGATGTTTCTGCTCTCCTTAATGAGAAGCATTCTGAAGAGTATTTAAGACCAGAAATGAAATCACAGAAGAGTTTAAAATAATGTGGGGGCTGAGACAGTTGGAACAAACAACTGAAACATAATGTTAGTGTTAACTCCAAATTATAGGAATAGTATGAAAGACATTAGGAGCCATCTAAATTGACTTGAAATGAAGTCTATGGAAAGTTACCATAGAATTATTATCCCTGGAGGGCAGTTATACTGAGTATCAATTTATTTTTACAGGCTTTATTTATTAATTCACTTAAAATTGGGGGTAGGGATTAATTTTCCAAAATACTGGTCTGTTCCCCTTGAAATAATTCTCAGCCATTTTTGTGTGTTTCTTTTCTTCTTCATCCCAATATCATCTATTATTTTTAATAAAAAAGTATTTCAATATAAAAATAGAAACTAGTTGATAGGTAGAAACAGACATAAGCATCACAAGTTTTTCACTTACTTTTGTCATTACCAAGAGACCTAATGATAACTGAAATTAAATAGCTTGTGACCTTCAAAGCCATATAAACAGGAAAATCTCCCCTACAGATGAAAAAAATGCAGAGCAATTTTCATGGGGCTTGAATTCACAACCCTGAGGTAGAGACCTGAGCTGAGATCAAGAGTTGGATATCTAACTGACTGAACTATGCAGATGCCCCCTAAAAACAGAAATTTCTAACAGAAGGTAAATTAAATAAAATATTCCATTTGTATTTCAAGAACAAACTGAGTCAAAACCCTGATAAAACATAATACCTGAATTGGCCAGCTCCAAGTGTGTCACCTGTAAAAAGACTGTTTCTTGCATCTCTTAGATTTTCTCGAAGTTTCTTATCTAGTTTCTGAAAAATCAAATTTGATAATAACTCTTAAAGAAAAATTTCACAGAATTTTATATAGGATAATAAAATGTGTTATTATGAACATTAAGAACATAATGTGTTCTTAGTTTCATAACCAAGAAACCTGGAACTTCCTTACAAAATAGCAATTCTAAAATCTAAATATTTTAGTTTCTTTACTACTCAATAACATTTTAACTTGGACTTAAAAAGACCAATGCCTTTTCTATTGTTACTCAGGCCTGATTTCACTAACAATCACTTTTCACCGACTATTTTTACTTTAGGTACAGGACTGATTTGCAGTAATGAGCCACCCTCTTACCCAATCATAATTCTGTTTCACAAGGAATGTCTCTATATAGTGATGGCTGCAAGAGGCTCCAGAATAGAAATGGAAAATATGAAAGAAAGCAGATCTCCATCAGTCAATGATTCATTGTGGCTAATAAAACTCAAAAACGTCAGTGTATCTTTCATCTTTCCATATCACTTATCCTTTCCTTTCAGTAATTCCATAATGTCTCTAATCCCTTACTTGTTTTTTTAACCTTTAAAGCAAATTTTTGAATGCCTAGTTTATACTGTATATTTTACTCCAATATAGTGGGATAGCAAATGCACTGCATTTTAAAAATGGTTATGATTGCCAATAAACATTTGCTAAGTGAGGTTAAATGTAAAGTGATCTAGGGGATCAAATAAGTGTAAAAACCACTTGGAGAAACAAGGCAGAAAGACAAATATACATATTAGTAAAAAAGAAACAGAGCTGGAATAACATGTCAGAGTAAATCATTTTCTCCATCACATAAGAGTATACAATGACTATTTTTTAATTTTTGGTGGAAACCCAATGTTATAAAATACAAATATGTGCTTTAGTATTTAATATATAACCCACAGCAATCATATACTTAGTATTAACAAAAACACTTGAGGTACTTATGGAAAACAACTGATAGAATATTATTTGTCATCAATGGATATCTGTAGGAACTCACCACTGCTACCATTTCTGCTGCTGTTCCTCTTGAACATCTGATTATAGGAACAGCACCTATTTTAACAACAGATGTTAGCAATGATTTCAGCTGTTAATAATTAAAATGTATACTTAAATAAAATACCAAACCATCAAAAATAAAGAGAAGTATAAAATTTCAGGCTAGAAACATGAGGATTTATCATCTCAAGAGTAAAAGCAAGATTTCAGAAATGGACACTTCCATTCAAAAACAAAATACAAGGGAGTCCCCCCCCCCCAAAAAAAAGGCCATTTCTGTATGGTATTGGCTTATCAGTGTGACCAGATTTTTTTTCAATGAATTAAACTAAATTAGGATTTTACTCCCTACAGGCAGTTTCAAAGAGTTTGCTCACAGGAATCAGTTTAATTTGACTTAATGGAAAAGAATGAAAAGAGATAAGTTAATTTAGCAGTTTGGTATTATTATTCATGATTTAACAAATTAACAATGAAGGATTATAGTCTTTTAAAAAAAATCAATTTAAAAGATAAAAAACATATTCTTTCAATGTGAAAAGCTCCTAAAACGTGGCCTCAGTTCATTATTGAATCAGCTCATTAGACCTCTTAATTTCTCTTTTTTTATTACTCCAAGTTTTATCAAAGGCTGAAATCCTAAAACGATAGGAAAAAACCCAATTGCACTGAAAACCTCAGATAACAAACTGAGAACATTGTAATCTTTATATGCTAAAACTGTTGCATTCTAGATTCTATACAAAGCATGTTCAACTAGAAAAGTAAAATTGTAGAATATTAGCAAATTTTATAAAAAACGTTTTCTTCCAAGTTATACATGCTTGTCATATAAGATTCAAATATTAGAAATGTATAAAGTTAACCCTTTGATTCTAGCACCTAAAATAATCTCCATTAAGAATTAGATATGGATGGTTTCAGATTAATTTTTATATGTAGTCTTAATAAATGCATTAATGAAGACTACAAAAGAAAAATATGGTATTATACAATTATACATACTATTCTTAAATTTGCCTTTTTCCACTTCATTTTTTTGTTGACATCCTTCTACGTCAGATTGGCAGTAGTTTCAATTTCTCTTCTGAAAAAAAATCACTTTCTGATACTTTACATAATAAAGGTTGCTCTAACACTTCAGTGGTCTTTTATGCTTCTCTTTTTCAATCTACCTTTACCCTGAAAATGTATCATCATGGAAAAATAAGCTAATGTCCACAAAAAACCTAGCATTCAGTGAAATTTTGGAGTGTGTGTAGGATGGCAAAATAGGTAGGTTACTTAAAAGACTAAAAGTTGTATATCAGTGTGTTCTGATTAAAGCAACAACTGCATTTGAAGGTACTTGAAAGCACGCAGGAAGTACGGGTGTGTGTGTGTGTGTGTGTGTGTGTGTAAGAGAGAGAGAGAGAGAGAGAGAAACTTTGAAGGAAGAGATATATTTGAAAAAGGAGATACATTTTTAACCAGCTTTTCTCCTGAGGGTACTTTTCAGCTTGCAAGGCACAGAGGAGAAAGAGCTCAAGCAGAAAACAGAAACAGAAGACATAACGAGGAATCAAAGACTGATACTGAGGGCTGGAAATTAAAGGAGAAAAATCCCTGAAAGGAGGGAGCCCCAAAGCTTACATGTAAATTCTCCTCAAACCTCTGTTTATATCCTAAACTATTCATGGTGTCTCTTTTTTCTTCAATTTTCTCATTTGTGAAATGAAGAGAAACTTCAATAATTTAGTGTAAGGGTCATTTCAACTAGGGTTTTCAGTGTCTGCAGAATTAAAATTGCAGTTAGAAGGTTTCTAAACAGATCCATTAGTAATAGTAAAGCATAAAATCACACATCAGATACTGAACACAAAGTAGCTGTAAGTAAATTTAGATGTACCGAAGGAAATGTTTAAAATTCTGAGTATAGTGGATTAACAGTATACGTAAATTTAGTGTTTTCTGGAGCCTTGGGAGTATGCCTTAATAATCACATTTATCTCTATACTTAAAAGTGTATTTGAAACTTTCCTAATGGAATATTAAATATTTTGAACTTACCCAGTGTAACAAAAAAGCAGAAGAGGCTGTCAACAATAGTGTCCATGACAGTTTCCATCTCTGTGTCTGTGATATCTGGCCTGTTAATAGCTAAAATAACATGCAGAGGAAAAAGTTACCAAACTTCTATGCCTTGATAACATTTGTAATACTCAAACAAGTAAAATTTTTCATGTGTTACACTTTAAAGTAAACAAGTATCCATTAAATATTACACTACCTTAAAAAAACCCACAGCACTTAAGTATCAATAGTAGTGAGCAGTATCAACATCAGACTAGTACTAAGAAAAAAATCTGCCACATAATATATATAAAATTTTTGTCAGAGCAAATAAAAAAATATCCTATTCCATAATTTTATTCACAAACATTAGATAGCCTCAAGAAACTCCTGAACTTATTACCCAACTACTGCCAGAAAGGACAATGCAATAAATTATCACAAGACCAGTGTCCTACATCATTTTCTTTTGTATTATAGTAAGTTACAGGAACTTCTTTTCTGATGTATTACACTGTACTAAAATGGTTTCTAAACTTAAGTGGCTATAAGAATCACTCTAGAAATACGAAAGTCTCTCTGGAAACTATTAAATATTCAAGATTCTTTATTGTTTTCCCCAGGGATTCAATTCAATACATAATTCTGGATAATTCTACGAAATCTGCAATTTTGGCAGGCACCTCAGGTGATTCTTAGGGCTACACTTAGGGGAAAAAAAAAAACTGCCCTAAAGACTATACTTGATAAAGACCTTGCCTTACTCCTCCTCCCATCTCTCACAATACCTAGGCCTAGTATCTGACAAGTAGATGTCCAATAAATGGTTGTTAAAAGACTGACCAGACTAAAATATTATCTATATAATATTTTAAATTTCCCAACATCCTGAATCTGAAAACAAATATAAAATTCAATACAAGTTGTGATTACCACAAGAGGAAAGCAGAATCCAACTGTATATATCAAAGTATTTATTTTATTTATTTTTTAAAGATTTTATTTATTTATTTGTCAGAGAGAGCGAGCGAGCACAGGCAGACAGAGTGGCAGGCAGAGTCAGAGAGAGAAGCAGGCTCCCTGCCGAGCAAGGAGCCCGATGTGGGACTCGATCCCAGGACGCTGGGATCATGACCTGAGCTGAAGGCAGCTGCTTAACCAACTGAGCCACCCAGGCGTCCCATATAGCAAAGTATTTAAAGAAAGTATGAACCATCCAGAGGACTTAAAGAATTCAACCAGGCAATATAGAATCTGGATGAGGAAATATACTGCTTCTTGGTGTTGCAGATTCAAATCAGAAGACAGAAATGGCCAAAAGACACAATGTTAATTATGTAAATTCAAGGAACACCAACCCAGGGAAATACTCACCTCATCTCATCAATCAGTGGTGTAGGTAAAATCCAAATGGAAGCCTCCAGCCCTTAGGTTCTACACCCTAGTCTCACACCTCTAAATAAGAACTGACTCGAAGAGTCAGAACATTGTCCATCAATAACCTCAACTCCCTTAACAACTTGGTTTGTCTGAGATAGAACCCTGACTTTAAGAAGACAAAATCTGCTTCCTTTAAAAGGATAAATAAATTTCCAATGCATGAAAAGTAGGGGAAATAAATAAAACCCAAGATAGTAACATATTATGTTTGGATCAATCTGTTTATCAGCTGAAGCACTGGAGACATTTGAGAGGATCTGGCATATAATTATGTAATGGTTAAGAGCACTGACTCTGGAGTGAGTGACTTGGTTCAGTAATCTGCTTCTGCCATTTCCTTATCAAGTTACTCAGTATCTGTGCCTCAGTTACTTCATCTGGAAAATATAGTAATACCACCTACTTCACAAAGTTACTCTGAAGAGTAAATGAACTTACACTGTAAAGTGCATAGAGAACAATCTGTTATTATTATAAATATACTACTGAGAACTGGGTAATTAACCATATAATTATACTTTAAAATTAATAAATTAAACTTATACTTTAAATTTAATAATTTCAGACTTGTGATTCTTTGAGAGGTATAAGAAAATTAGTTATATTTATAAGTACCTGAAGGTTTAATGAATTTAGATTTACTATAAATTTAATTATTCTTAAAAGTTACTTGAATATTTGGGCAGATTTTGCTTATTAGATTAATAAATTTGCCTGGCTTCATATTTAAAGTACTTAAAAATTAATGCTAAATTTACAAATGCAATTTAAACTAAGGGAATTCAGTGAACCAAGTCTGCTGACTAAGCTTGTTAATTGGGGCTGTTTAGAATCTAATCTGTTCAATCTGAATTAACTGATCAAAGAAAAAGCTAAGGTGCTTCGTTGTGTTTTTGCTGTTGTTACTGTTGTTGTTTTTATGGAATACCTCACGAATTTGCATATAATCCTTGCACTGCAGCCATGCTAGTATCAGTATGGTTCTAATTTGAGTCTATATGCTGCTGAAGTGAGCACAAGGTGCTTTGTTTTTATACGAACATATTATAAGTAACAATTTATAAATAACAATTTAAAAGATTCACTTAAAGGCTTCAGGAAAACTAGGCTTTAAACATGTAACTTAAATACTTAAGTAGCTAGTTAATTAAAACTCTCAATTAACTGTAAATAGACTTCTGTAAATAACAACTACTGTCAAAACTCTGACACAGGTAATTCAGCAAATGCTTACACCCTTTAAGGATGTTGTTTAATTTCTAAAACACAGCACACTATGGAGCTCAAGAAAACAAAAAACTGATGTTCCCTTCTCAGGGAGCTTAACATCTGGTCCAGTATTTGATAACAGGGTACCACTGCCATTGTGGGCAGAACAATTTTCTGTTATGAGCATGTTTACATACTTCAGAACATCTAGCAGCCCTAGTCCCTGCTCACTGAATGCTAGTAGCAGCCAAACTTAACAGAACAAACAAAACATCCTGACACATTTTCAAATGCCCCTTTCAGGGGCCACACTCTCTACTCAGGAACCAATGAAATTCTAGTCAGCCCCAAACATCAACCCTTCAGTAGCAAATTAATGATTATCTGAATGAACTGGCTAATCATATCTACTACAGTTTGTGTTCTTCTCTAAGATATCTGACATAATTAGTGTACATAACATTTCAGTTAAGCAAGATGAGTAACTTTTAGAGATCTGCTATACAACACTCTATCTGGAGTCAACAATACTGTATTGTACACTTAAAAAGATAAAGGGACAAAAAAGTGTTCTGAAAAAAAAAAAAGCAACATAGATAATAAAATGGGATTTGGGTATTGTGTGTGTGTGTGCATGTGTGTGTATTAGTTTTAATCAATATCCAGGAATGGTCAGTTTACCAAATTACTGGATACAAACTCCAGAGGTAGTTAGATAGCATTTGATCAAATACCAGTATTCAATCCACTAGTGCACGAACAGGGTGTAAGAATCAAAGGAGTCAAAATCTATATTTGAGAAAACACCTATGCTTCATTCCGTAATAGTGCTGTCATAGCTGTTGACGCCTGCTGTACTAGAAACTTTTCCAGGCATTTTATACAACTAATTCATTCAATTTCCACAAAAACTCTGTGAGGTAGATAGTATTACTATCCCCAATTTACAGATGAGGAAACTAAAGCACAGAGAAGTAGAGTAAGTTGGTCTTGTCCAAGAGTCAAAGTACTAGAAAATTCATTGAATCCTACTACTAAAATACTGTCTTATTTGCCATAACTAAACCATTCAGGCAAGCTGCTATGTGGTACCTAAAAAGTCAGAGCATTAGTACTTCACTGAACTTACAAAACAACTTTATTACATGTTGCTTCTAAGTGACAGAATTCAGTCTGAATTCTGTTTTCTTTGTGTGCTTTAAAGTATCTTTTAGAGTTCTACTGCTATAAACAAAGCTGGCTTTTGATTGTACCAAATATGCTATTTTTGTTTACAGTACAACTCATTTTGTTAACAACGAATTATAATATTCCTGTTTTTACATACCACGATATGAAACAAGCTCCTTATTTTGATTACATAATACAAACATATCATCTTCCAAAGTAATAAAATTGAGATACTGATCAAAAACCTAGAAACAAAAGAAAAAGGTTTATAAATCAGTTTTAGAATATATTTTTTTGAGCAGACTCCATGCCCAATATAGGGCTTGAACTTATGACCCTGAGTTCAAGAGTCACATGCTCTTCCTACTGAGTCAGCCTGATGCCCCAATTTTACAATACTGAAAGCACATTTGGTTTGATTTAATCAACCAATGGTAAAAATTATAATTATATTCAATAACTGAAAATTATACTATGTAGCAGACAGCCTCCCTGGATAAGAATAAGGAGTTAATATCAAAAAGGAATATAAACAAGACTTTAGATAATAAATTATCAAGGAGGGGAGTAATATTTTCAGAAAACAAAATTTAAGAAGATATAAAAATTTGTTTAAAGTCTGTGGTAGGGATGGGAATTTTATCAGTTTTGAAGGAAAAAAATCACAATTTTATTCATTTTAATCACATTTTTCTAAGAAAGTCGTAACTATTTTTCCACCATGAACACTTATAAGTGGGAAAGAAGTTATACTAGTTCTTTAGAAGTGCCAATCAGGGGAATTATAATATTCCTGTTTTTACATACCACTCTTTTTGAATATACATTTTTGAAATACATTAAATTTAATTAAACAAACAGAACTATTTCTACTATTTCATGTAAAGTTAATGATAAACTTTGAAAAGAAGAACATTTAAGACATAGGCCTCAAAAACTAATCAGAAGTAGTTCTGATTATGTAAATCTATCTAAATCTAATCAGTGGGGGAAAATGGGAAATAAATACATAGTTGTTTAGTCTTTTATTTGCCCTCTATCATTCCTTAGAATTTCAAGTGTTGTTCAAATTCAAGAAGCACAGGGCACAGTAGGGCTATAACTAAGAATAAATTTACAGATTTATTTATAACTAAGCTGAATCTATCTAAAAAGTAACCATGATATAGAATGGATGGTCCATTCTAAGTTCCTTCTTTTCTTACACTATGCAATATAACTTCTTTGGATCTTCTCTCCGAAGTAGATCTGAAGTTAGAATGGTGACAATAGTGATTATAAATAAAATAATGTCAACAAATTTTTAGTATAATTTATAACAACACAATTGTCAAACTATTTTTCCTTTTTTCAAAATATTTTATTTATTTGACAGAGCAAGAGAGCACAAGCAGGGGGAGCAGCAGAGGAAGAGGGAGAAGCAGGCTCCCCACTGAGCAGGAAGCCCAACATGGGGCTTGATTCCACAACTTTGGGATCATGACCAGAGCTGAAGGCAGATGCTTAACCACCTGAGCCACCCAGGAGCCCCTGTCAAACTACTTCTAAGTCAAACTAAAAAGATTACAAATCCTAGCCTAAAACAAAGACAGATTTCAGCATTTTATTTTTATCTTTCAAATTCATTATTTTCCCTAGTTCAAACTGTAAATAATTTGCATTATCAGAACTCTAAAAGTAATGAGCCTAAATATTTGTTAGGTTGATCTGGTCCTCTACAAATTAGGCACCCAAGTCAATTAACAAGTTTCAGAATATACTAAATTTTACATTAACAAAACATCATCAGCCAACCAAAATCTCTTACCTTAGCTACTTGTGTTACTGCACTGGCAGCCAATGCTGCATTTGCAATATCTTCCAGTTTACTTCTTGAAATAGCAGAAATAAAATTTAAATAATATGACTCATAGAGTTGATTTCGCAGATCCTAGAAATACAATGAATACTTCATTTTTATGAGCAAGTATAAAGGATGACCACAAATAAGAATCTTTTAGATAATTATAAGAGCAAGATTCTAGAGGATAATATACATATTTAAAAGATGGATTATTTAAATGACAAAAACAAGAATCCCAAAAGAATAAAGTCATGAAGAAGTTATTGGTTATTTGTTTGCCAGATATAATGGACCTATATATTAATAAAGTTATGATATAATATTACCAGTAAAATTCTATTTTAATTACAATGTCACATAAAACTGTTGAAATAGTATATCTGCATTTTTATTAAAAATATCCAGAAATGCCTCTCATATAAAACACTCATTTTGCAGATACTGTCTTCTACTGCTCTGGTCATGTAATAATACAACCTATTTCCTTTGCCGCTCAGACATAATTCCAATGACCAATTCCAGAAGTATTACTTCTCATCCAAAAGTAGTATAATTTAAAGTTATGCCAATTCTTAAATCAAAATTACTGATGTTTTCAAACTCTAGGCAAATAGGTATCTAAATAACCATACAGAAATACCTTGCATATACTGCAGGTTCAGTTTCAAACCACCACAATAAAGCAAACATAACAGAGCGAGTCATGACCTGAGCCGAAGGCAGCCGCCCAACCAACTGAGCCACCCAGGCGTCCCTATACTGTAGTCTCTTAAGTCTGCAACAGCATTATGTCTAAAAAAAAGAGTATATACCTTACATAAAAAAATACCCTATTGCTAAAAAATGCTAACCATCATCCAAGCTTTCAGCAAGTTATTAGTGATCACAGATCACCATAACAAATATAATAATAATGAAAATGTCTGAAATAGTGTGATAATGACTAAAATATGACACAGAAACATGAAGTGAGCAAATGCTGTTGGAAAAATGGCACTGGTAAGATTTGCTTGATGCAGGGTTGCCACAAACCCTCAATTTCTAAAAAGTGCAGTTTCTGTGAAGCACACTAAAACAACGTATGCCTGTATTTCCTCAAACCTAAGATGCTGTCGGTTGCAAGAGGCATCATTATGTAACACCAAGAAAGAATTAATTCTGCCAATAAAATTCTGTAACACACCATCAATTTTTTTTTAAGAGTTTATTTATTTATTTGACAGAGAGAGAGATCACAAGTAGGCAGAGAGGCAGGCAGAGAGAGAGGGGAGGGAAGCAGGCTCCCTGCTGAGCAGAGAGCCTGATGCGGGGCTTGATCCCAGGACCCTGAGATCCTGACCTACTAAAGGCAGAGGCTTTAACCCGCTGAGCCACCCAGGCGCCCCCACACCATCAATTTTAAGATGCATCTGATATCAGAGATGTTTAAGTGAGAAAACCTGAGGGTTTGGAGCGTGTGTGAGGAAGGCTCCTGAGCAGGGCAGTGGTTTAAAAAAGGTTGTGGGGTTGATTAAAGGATGAAGGACTGAGAATTAAGAGCAATGAGGAAATAAGTATGTTGAAGATATTGAGAGTCATGTTTCTCACTGTCAGAAAAAAAAGTTCTATATTTGTAAAGGGAAAAAGAAAAAAAACTAGGATGAATCCTGTATTTCTGAAATGAAATAGTTTTGGATATTACCTGTCTTTTTATCTAGAGAGATAAGGAAGATTTTTAGAGTCAAATATAGATATAAAAGTATTCGTATATATACAGACATATACTTCCTAGTTCTGTCCATTGTGATGTCCTAAGAACTCTAACACCTTAGTAGCAATAACTATGCCTTACTCCCAGTTGCTGATTTCTAAATACCATTCTCTACAAAACACAACCAGGGCTCTTTAGAAAATGGCTGAATCTTGGGCTAGAATAAAGTATGAGATGAGACTGAACAATCGTATTGTGCCTGAAAGTAAGGAAGTGGTCTAAGAATGATGAAAACATTTCAAAAGGACGTAGAAATGCAGGATATAAGATCATTATATAAAAGTGAACTGTATATCTATACACTTGCAATGAACAATCCTAAAAACAGAATTAAGAAAACAATTCCATTAACAATAACATAAAAAAAATGAGGGAATATATTTCACAAAAGAAGTGCTTGGGGGCACCTGGGTGGCTCAGTGGGTTGGGCCTCGGCTCAGGTCATGATCTCAGAGTCCTGGGATTGAGCTCTGCACCTGCTTCCCCCTCTATCTCTGCCTGCCTCTCTACCTGTGATCTCTCTGTCAAATAAATAAATAAAATCTTAAAAAAAAAAAAAAAAGGAAGTGCAAAACTTATTTGCACAATACAGAACATTATTGAGAGAAATTAAAGAAGATCTAAATAAATGAAATGGTATTCCATGTTTGTGGATCAGAAAATTTAATATTGTAAAGATGACAATCTTCTCCAAATTGATTTACAGATTTAATGCAATGCCTGTCAGATGCAAGCTCCAGGTAGCTTCCTAGGGAAATTGACAACCTAATCCTAAAATTAATAGGAAAATTTAAGGGGCCTAGAAAAGCCAAAAAAAATCTGGAAAATGAAGTTTAAGGTTGAGAGGACTCAGTTTCCCAATTTCAAGCCTTGCTACAGAACAAGAGTAGTAAAGACAATGTGGTATTGGCATAGGACAGACATAGAGATCAGTGGAATAGAACTCAAGAGTTCAGAAATAAACCAATGTATCTACTGTTAATTTTCTTCTTTTTTAAGCTTTGTCAGAGAGAGCACAAGCAGTGAGACCCGCAGGCAGAGGCAGAGGGAGAAGCAGGCTCCCCACGTAGCGGGAAGCCCAATACAGGACTCGATCCCAGGACCCTGGGATCATAAGCTGAGCCAAAGGCAGATGCCTAATCGACTGAGCCACCCAGGTTTCTCTTATGTTAATTTTCAATAAAATTGACAAGACCATTCATGGGAGAAAGAACAATCTCTTCAATAAATGATGCTGGGGCAACTGGATAGCCACATGCAAAAGAATGAATGAAGTTGGACACCTCACTCATACTGTATATAAAAACTAATGCAGAAATAGATCTAAATTTAAGAGCCAAAAGCACAAAAATATTTGAAGAAAACACGGAGATTTGGCCATGGGTTCTTAAATATGACATCAAAAGCATGAGCAACTAAAGAAAAGACCAACTTAAAACTAAGTTTAAAATCAAGCTTTGTGCAGTGGCAGTATCGTAGCCAATGAGGTTTATCCAAGGCGCGATTATTGCTAATTGATTATTGCTAATTGAAAACTAAGTTTAAAATAAAAATTAAAAATTTCTGTGCTTCAATGGATACCAACCCACAGAGTAGGTGAAAACATTTCCAAATGATATACTTGATAAGGGTCTAGGATCCAAAATAAGAAAGTACTCTAACAACTCAACATTAAAAGAACAGCCCAATTAAATACTGGACAAGGGATCTGAATAGACCTTTCTTCAAAGATGGACAAATGGCCAATAAGCACATTAAAAGATGCTTAATATCATCAGTCACCAGGAAAATGCAAATTAAAATCACAATGAGAGGGGCACCTGGGTGGCTCAGTGGGTTAAGCCTCTGCCTTCGGCTCAGGTCATGATCCCAGGGTCCTGGGATCGAGTCCCGCATCGGGCTCTCTGCTCAGCAGGGAGCCTGCTTCCTCCTCTCTCTCTGCTTGCCTCTCTGCCTACTTGTGATCTCTGTCAAATAAATAAATAAATAAATAAATTCTTTTAAAAAAAATCACAATGAGATAACACTTTAGGATGGCTATAATCAAAATGTCAGATAATAAAAAGTTCTGACAAGGATCTGGAGAAACTGGAACCCTCATATACGGCTGGAAAGAATATAAAATGATGCAACCACTTTGGAAAACAGTTTAGCAGTTCCTCAAAAGGTAAATCACATGCATGCATTTATATAAAAATATTTGTGTGTGTGTGTATATTCTTCAAATGCTACATAAACAAAATTGAAGTAATATTCTATATAAAATTTTGTCTCCTGCCTTTAAAAAAAAGTTAACTATAGAGTTATTTGACCCAGGAATTCTATTCCCAGGTGTTTATGGACACAAGAAAAATGAAAACACATATATACACAGAAATGTGTACAAATATGTTTGTAGTAGCATTATTCCTAATAGTCGAAAAGTGGAAGGAGTTGATAAATCCTCTTTAAAAAATGGCACGGTCAGGTTTATGCAGTATAAAAGAGAAAGCTGGGCATCATCAGCTACACAGGACACAAAATATGTGACCTTCATTAACAATTTAAATACAGGTGACACCTGAACAACACGGGGGTTGGGGCACTGCACAGTTGAAAATTCACACGTAACTTCTGATTCTCCAAGAAATTAACTACTAATAGTCTACTGTTGACCAGAAGCCTTACTGTAACATAAACAGTCAATTAGCACATATTCTGTATGCTATATGTATTATATACTGTATTCTTACAAAAAAGTAAGCTTGAGAAAAGATTAAGAAAAACCATTGAGGGGGCGGGGGGTGGGAGGTTAGGGGAGCCCGGTTGTGGGTTTTAGGGAGGGAACGTATTGCATGGAGCACTGGGTGTGGTGCAAAAACAATGAATACTGTTACGCTGAAAAGAAATAAAAATAAATTAAAAAAAAAAAAAAAGAAAAACCATTGAGGGAGAGAAAATACATTTACAATACTGTACTGTAAAAAACCCACCTATAAGTGGACTTCTGTAGTTCAAACCTGTGTTGTTCAAAGGTCAACTGTAGTAATTTGATTCAATAGTCAGTAACAAGACGCTTGTGAATTTGTGGCAGACACTGTTAGCTACTTATCTAATATCCATTTTCCCCTTCTTTTTTGCTAGAAGAATCTAGATTTTGTTTGGGGACAACATCATTTAAATATTAACTTTTGTAACCTCCTTTGAGGTTAATTCTATCCAGTGAAACATAAATAAATGAGTGTTTTCTGGGAAATCTTAGCTTTCATGATTAAAATGAACAGTTAGGGCTGGCATAATTTATTTCACCCTTCTTGCTCTGAACATAGATGTGACTTCACCCTCAGCTGCCACATAACATCCAGGAAGCAACAATCAAGACATTGAAAAGGAGAAACCAAAGAAAACAGATCAGAAAGACTGAAGGAGCCGGAGTCTTTGACTACTTCAAAGAACTACCAAACCAGCTTGGACCTCCTACTCCCACACTTCCTATTATCTTAGAAAAATAAAACCCTATTTTTAAGTTAATATAGTCAGATTTTCTGGGGTACCTAGGTGGCTCAGTCAGGTATGTGCCTGCCTTCAGCTCAGGTCATGATTTCAGGGTCCTGGAATCAAGCCCTTTGTGGGGCTCCCTGCCCCATGGGGAATCTGCTTTTCCTCCTCCCTTCGAGGTCGAGGGAGGTCGAGGTCCCTCTGCTGTTGGTGCTCTCTCTCTCTCAAATAAATAAACAAAATATTTTTTTTAAAAGATACAGGGCGCCTGGGTGGCTCAGTGGGTTAAGCCTCTGCCTTCAGCTCGGGTCATGATCTCAGGGTCCTGGGATCAAGTCCCGCATCGGGCTCTCTGCTCCGCGGAGAGCCTGCTTCCTCCTCTCTCTCTCTGTCTGCCTCTCTGTCTACTTGTGATCTCTGTCTGTCAAATAAATAAATAAAATCTTAAAAAAAAAAAGATACATATAGTAAGATTTTCTGTTTTTTTTTTAAAGTTTTTTTAATTTTAATTAATTAATTATGTTTACTTTTTGTCCATTTTTTTTTTGTCCCTTTGAGGTGTAAATCTTTTTTTTTTTTTTTTAAGATTTTTTATTTATTTGTCAGAGAGAGAGAGTGCGAGCGAGCACAGGCAGACAGAGTGGCAGGCAGAGGCAGAGGGAGAAGCAGGCTCCCCGCCGAGCAAGGAGCCCGATGCAGAACTCGATCCCAGGACGCTGGGATCATGACCTGAGCCGAAGGCAGCCGCTCAACCAACTGAGCCACCCAGGTGTCCCAGATTTCCTGGTTTTTAAAACCAGGGTAAGTCTTAATCTTAATTTGGCTTCTTCAGCCAAAAAATTTAAAATTTTTCAGTCTCTTTAAAATTCAAAGATAATCTCAAAAATCAAAGTGGGTAATTAATTAAGACAATTTTTGATTTTTCACACTGGAAATCTAAGAAATTAAAAAAAAAAAAGATTTTATTTATTTGTGAGAGAGAGCCCACAAGCAGGGGGAGCGGGAGGCAGAGGGAGAAGCAGGCTCCCTGATGAGCAAGGAGCCCAATGAAGGACTTGATCCCAGAAACCTGACCCGAAGGCAGATGCTTAACCAACTGAGCCATCCAAGCGTTCTGATATCTAAGAAATCTTTTGGAAAAAACCTGTTTCCACATTACAGGGTCAGGAAATTAAGAACTCCTATTACCTGGCACATTCTGTCAATATTTTCTTCAGTTGGCATTACAAAGTACACTGCAGGAACATCTGGTATAGGATCTCGATCAGAGTGCAAAAGCCTAAAAGACATAAAGAATGTAAAATTCACTTTTTTCTTAGTCACTTATCTAAAAATATAGTTTTTAAAACAGTATTTCTCAAACTAGAAATTAACCAGTTCAGGGACAAGGAGACCAGAATACTAAAAGTGCTTGGTGAAATTAAGCTTTCTCCTTGTATCAGTGCTAATATTATTTATTAATAAGATCCTAATGTTAGTCTTCATTTCCTCTACTATAACCACCTGGTACAGAAATACCAATATTCTTCCTGAAGAGGAACTAAAGCACATTATCAATTTTATTTCCAGTTTTTGGTAGGGGGAGGGTGAGTGGGAAGAAAGTACAGTTCTGTAAGAAGACAAATAGAAACCTGAAAGAGCCTTTAAAAATAATGAAAAATTTTACCCATAAATAGAATCAAATATATTTCTTAAGTAAAAGATATATGAATGCTCCCTTAAAACTTTAAGGCAATCTAGGGTGCCTGGGTGGCTCAGTGGGTTAAAGCCTCTGCTTTCGGCTCAGGTCATGATCCCAGGGTCCTGGGATCGAGCCCCGCATCGGGCTCTCTGCTCCGTGGAGAGCCTGCTTCCTCCTCTCTCCCTGTCTGCCTCTCTTGCCTACTTGTAATCTCTGTCTGTCAAATAAATAAATAAAATCTAAAAAAAAAAAACAACAACTTTAAGGCAATCTATTTTTTTTTAATATTTATTGCATCATAAGAGAATGCACAAGAGATCATCTAGGCATCTCATAGATTATACCACTTGATAGTTTTCTCCTACAATTTAGGGAGTACCTTGATTCAAATATCCCAGTATCAAATCACAAAATGTCTTTATTCTTCACTGTAAGATTCTGCTATACTTATATCAGGAAATATGACAACATGCTATCTGTACAATATTCTAGTCATCCTTCTGTGAATCTACATACCATCTTCCTACACATGCTTCTATACACAGATATTGTAGTCACCTCTCTATAAGAAAGAGAGTGAAAGAGGCTGCCACCGTGTCTGCATTTAATGACTTCCTTCCATTTGTTTGGCTGCTGCTACTTACACCAGAAAGATTACACTGTTATGGCATCCATTGTATGTTATCTTCTTATGCTGGCTGTCCAATTGCCTAAAGGGGTACAACCACCATTTCATCTTCTGGAAACTAATTATTTCCTACAAATCAGCCTAAACCAGCAAGCAGTGTATAAAGTAACTGACAAAGTATTCTTCAGCAGATAGGGAAGAATAGTCAGATGCACCTTGCACAGAAATTCACAAGGGTAGCTGTGTGATCTTTTCATGTTCTGGTGACAACAGCATCAGGTAGGCAGAAAGAATCTATTACTCTCAAACTGGCAGTCTAGCTTGTCACCCCTTAAGGAAGCACTAAGGCTCACCTCTGTTAGTCACTGTTACTGAACCATATGGTTCAGAATTCATGGTCAAGCAACCTGAACACTGCTACTAACTAGCTGTATAATCATGGGACAATCACTTAAAGTCTATAAACTTAATCTTTTTGTTAGTAAAATAAAGGAATTAATCAGTAAGGCAGCAACAGTAACCAATGCTTGTTAATAAACCACCATTTCCAAGGATGACATCAAGCCAAATATTCAGGTAAGAAGGATGAACACATTACCAACAACAAATTTTTATTTTAACTCTGAAATAAAAATGAAAGGAAAATCCATATTCCATATTTCATCAAACCTAAGGTGCTATCAATTTTAAAACATATTATTAAAATAATTTCTGTTAAAAGTGACAGAAAAATGCTGCCAATTTAATCATGATATAGCATTAATTAGAAGATAGATCCTAATTTCAGAAATATAAATAAGTGAAAAATATATTTCAGAATTGATGCAATATAATATTCTATTAATTTAAAACAAATGCTCAACATAAAATTGAAGAATTTAAGAATTTAACCACATTCTGATATGTTACTCACTGGAAATCTAAAACCACATGCCCACTAAGAGCACATTTCACTCCAATATCTCATAATAGAATAAGAATTGGTTAAAACATCATAAATAGAACAAAATGCAAATAGTTAGAATATCTTAAAATTGGACTCCTTTAGTACATAAAAGTATTAGTACATATGCATGAATACAGCCCTTCTCTAAATGTTCTATTCAGCCAAGTCTACAGCTGTATAGACTTAATTGCTTAATGCAATTTGTTTCATGAAACATACCAGAAATAATATAATCAAATACAGTCAGTAGTTAAGAAGACAACACAGATAGTTCCTATGGTGATTAACAGTCATTATTTCAAGGATACTTATATTTTTCTTATTAATGATAAACTAATTTAGATATTATTCTTTTTAAAAAGTATATTTAAATTGAGGAATAAAAAAATTTCAGAGATGGAAGAGACCTTAACACACCAGTTCTTTTTCTTCATTTAAGAGGGTAAACCAGTCTATACAAAAAGACACAAGAGAGAAAATTTAAATTCTGAAATTATAAAGCCTTGAGAATTATTATTAATTTTTTTTTTTTTAGATTTTATATATTTATTTGACAGACAGAGATCACAAGCAGGCAGAGAGAGAGAGAGAGAGAGAGGAAGGGAAGAAGCTCCCTGCTGAGCAGAGAGCCCGATGCAGGGCTTGATCCCAGGACCCTGGGATCATGACCTGAGCCGAAGGCAGAGGCTTTAACCCACTGAGCCACCCAGGCGCCCCAAGAATTATTTTTAACTTCAGAAGAAAACAGATAAAAGGAGATAAGAGAAAAAAATGTTGTTTTATACAAGTACTATAGCTAGTATTATTTTCTCTATAAATGTCCCTTAATAATTTGATTTCAGGGTGGCCAAATATATCCTTTAACAATGTATCTGAAAACAAATGTCACTATTAGAAATATGTTAGAACTCACAGATGCAGAGTGATTCCCATGTCTCTCAGCTCTTTCACAGACAACAATGGAGAGATGATGTCTTGGCCAAATCTGTCATAAATGAGCACCTAGTTAAAATAAAAAAAAAATTTTTTTAAAGCATCATTATCAGTGAACAGTCATGAAGAACTCATATTAAGACAATGTTGAAGTATATTTTATTTTAATAAATCATGCATGTGGAATTCTTTTGCTTGATCTCAATTTAATATTTTCCATCTTTTACCAAAATGTCCATTCATGTCATAACCTATTTTTAAAGCATTACCACTTATGCTAAAATAAATTAACGTTACATAAATTTATTTCCTGAAATATTTTTTCTAGAAAAAGCATACTAGAAACTATAAAATATTCATAAAATTTTTGTAAGCTAATAATAAAGGACTTTGAACATACAGCAAACTCAAATATACTTCCCCACCAAGTTCACATATATCCTTTCTAAAAAGAGAGAAGTAAAAATTAGTCCCTCTCAAAATTAATGTGTAACAAGTGTAAAGAAAATTTGGTAATTTAAGCATCCCGGGTTATAAGATTTTCATTTAAATAATTAGGTCCTTTAAGAGTACTTGCTAGCCTTATTTTGTCCCATACATTTTTTCACATCCTAAAATATTAAAACTGACATCTTTGAGGGGTAGTAAGAACTCTGAGTCTTCTAACAAAATTAGAGTTAAAGCAAATAAAAGAGAAGCTTCAGTTTGTGTTTTTTTTATAACTACCTCAATAATTCTTTATGGAGTAAGAAATTGCTAATGGGAGGATGAAACACGCTGTCATAAAAAAATGCTTTTGCTATATGCCAGCATTTTCTTTAGAAATGCTAAAACTCGGGCCATCTGGCTGGCTCAGTTGGAGGCACTTGCTACTCTTAATCTCGGGGTCATGAGTTTGAGCCTCACACTGGGTGTAAAGAATACTTAAAAATAAAATCTTTAGGGGCACCTAGGTGCCTCAGATGGTTAAGTACCTTTGCTCAGGTCATGGGATCTCCAGGTCCTGGAATTGAGTCCTGCATCAGGTTACCCTCTCAGAGGGGAGTCTGCTTCTCCCTAAAATGCTTCTGCTCCAGTTGTAAGAGGTTGGATGTTTCATCTTTCAAAAGTCTTCCCTCTTTAAACCTCAGCATATTTGTATTATTAATCTTGTGATATGGAAGTAGTGGGAAGGGAGAGAATTTGATAAATCTGTACCCAAGAAATTCTCAGGCTATTTAATTCAAAAGCTTAATACAGACTTTAGAGACAATAAATGAGCACTGCTTATGCAAGGGGCAATAAGAGGATGCCCGCAAATAAACACGAAAAAGGCAAAAATTAGGGGTATTCTGAAGCTTAACCTATGAATTCAAAATAGATGACTTTAACCACCTTCAGAGTTAACCCAAAGGACTTTAAAAGGACTCATCAGAGTTTCTGAAACATCCATAATATCAGGTTGACTTATTCTCAATTATTAGCAAAAAAGAAGTATAAAGTGACTATAAACTAGTTAAGTTTAAACTTAATCAGCTGTTTTCTAATCTCTCTGAAGAAAGAAAGTAGCAAGTTTAAAATGAAGAAGCTCAAAGGAAAGGAATTTTAAAGATTCTCCAGCATTTCTCAAAGGAGAAATTTTATAGATTGCTTTTTAGTCCAGTTAGCAGTTTCACTGACAGTTTTACAGATCATAAACTATTAAACTGGCATTCTAGTTTATAGATCACTCTCTCATTAAAATGGACCAGTTCCCCTGAGTCTGACTAACCTTGAACCAGCTTGCAAGATCCAAATTTGGGACTTGCAAAACTAAGGAACAAAACATCAACGTACTATGAGAAGCCAAGATGTCAGCTGGATTCCCTAGGTGAGTATTACTATCCTTGTCTCCCTCCATAACGTGTTTATTAAAAAGATTCACATTAAGAGGCTCCTGGGTGGCTCAGCTCAGTTGCGCATCCGACTCAGGTCATGATCTCAGGGCTGTAAGATAGAGCCCTTATGTTGGGCTCCTCAGTGACCGTGGAGACTGCTTAAGATTCTCTCTCTCCCTCTCCCTCTGTCCCACGCCACCCCCCACCACTTACTAGCATGAGTGCACTCTCTCTCAAAAAAAGAAGAAAAAAGAAACTATTCATGCATTACAACTAAAATGTGCTACTGTTCAGCATTAACAAGAAATTCCCTCCGATCACCACCAATAAGAGCCAAGAAAAAAGGAAAGAGTCCCCATTAAAATCGTCTCTTACCTTCCATACTGGTTCTCCAGTGCTATTTTTAACATGAGGCACATTGAAATTCAACATACGCTTCAAAGCCACTGGAAATGAAAACAATCATCATTTTTCAGGATTTCATTCCATGCCTCCCGCATTTATTACTCACCACCTCAGAACAAAATGCGCAAATCATTCTAATAAAACTGATTAATCAAATGACTGGACATATAAAAGCAGGGTAAGACTTTGTAAGACCATCTCACCTAACAGCTAATTGGCAAGTGTTTAGGAGATTTTTCTGTCGCCAGGTGAAAATGTGAAAAATGTTCAGGAAGAAGCCTTTTTCATTCCTCATGACAATGTCACATAACTTTTAAGTGTTAAAAAATTTTATTTTAATTCCAGTATAGTTAACATAGAGTATTATATTAGTTGCAGTATACAATAATACACAACTCTGCACATTAGTCAGTGCTCATCACGGTAAGTGTACTCTTTAATCCTCATCACCTATTTCATCTACCCACCCCCATCTCTGCTCTGATAACCATTAGTTTGTTCTCTATAGTTAAGAGTCAGCTTCCTGGTTTGTCTCTCTTCTTTTTCCTTTGCTCATTTTGTTTTTTAAATTCTACATATCAGTGAAATAATATGGCATTTATCTTTCTCTGACTTACTTATTTCACTTAGCATTATACTGTCTAGCTCCATCCATGTTGTTGCCAATGATAAATATAGGAAGAACTTATACAACTCAACAACCAAGAAATAAAGAATCGAGTTAAAAAATATGCAGAAGATACAAACAGGTATTTCCCTACACTACTTTATAAAGATGCAAAAAGAAACTTTGTCAACTGCAAACTTGCAGTGGTCTCAATAGATAACTGGAGCTATTGTCTATTTACTGTTGGGCTAATAGCATAGATCAGAATCACTTGAAAAATAAAAATCATGTATACTTAAGTGGTTCATATACAAAACCATCATACAGCAGGTCTATGTTGTAGTTATCTTGCAGTACATTTTATGACCAATTTACCTCAGTATCTACTGAAAAGCTGTACTGTATAATATTATATGCTCCGTGAAAAAAGTGAGACTTTCCCACAGATATGGCAGGTAACTCCTGCTAAGAAAATACACAATTTCTAAAATCAAAGCAGTTATACTCTATATGTTATTGTACTTTGAGATTTTTATTGCTCATTTTTATGTATAACAGACTCAGAAACATACATTTATTTATTTATTTATTTATTACATATAATGTACTATTTGTTTCAGGGGTACAGGTCTGTGATTCATCAGTCTTGCACAAGTCACAGTGCTCACCATAGCACATACCCTCCCCAATGTCCATCACCCAGGCACCCCATCCCACCCACCCCCCTTCCACTCCACCAAACCTCAGTTTGTTTCCTGAGATTAAGAGTCTCTTATGGTTTGTCACCTTCTCTGGTTTCATCTTGTCAGAAACAGTTTCTAAGGAAAATAAAAATCTCAAAATACTTCTATGTGAGGTTGAGAATGCCAATATTGAGGAAGGGTATTAATTGGGTAATTTAATTTTTAAGACTGTCAGCTCTGAAATCTACCTGGCTTATTTTTTTTTTAATTTTTAATTTTTTAATGAACATATAATGTATTTTTAGCCCCAGGGGTACAGGTCTGTGAATCTACCTGGCTTATTTTTAAAACCATTTGTATTAGGCTTCATTAAGTAGTACAAAATAATCTAAAGTCAAACTTCTACCTATATAATATGTAAAACTACATACTGTATACTATATATAGAATATGAATTTATCATATAATATTCAAATCACCAGTGTTGTCAATTTATAGTAGACTGATTCAATCACTAGAAAAACTTCTATTAAATGCTTATATTTCTTTGGGTAGGTATAGTAGTATCAGTGTGCATACAGACATGACTTTTTGGTAAAAAACTTTTTGGTAAAATGTTAGTAGTTAATGCCTAGCCATTAATACACTTTGCCAGTAATTTACAGCTGCTTCAAAAGCTTACAGATGTTAGGATATTATATAAAACACACAAACACACACAGAAAAACCACCTTGGTATTTAAAATCGAAATAACATAGAAGGCATACAGGGCACTGCAGAATTAACTCTCCCACTGAGCTTTAAGGAGTTCTTCCTCCCACTTCCAGGTAATATAGACGACAACACCACCCTGGCACCCATAGCCTAACGGAGAGAAAATCTTGTTTGTGGGAATAGCTATTCACATTCTTGACACAAAACAATTAGGAAAAACCACAGGCTGGGCTGCATGTGAGTCCCAGGTGTATAGCGTTCTCTAGAGCTAGGCCTCACCTTACTGAAAAAGGTGTTTCAGCAGATATCCCCACATTTGCCTTCTCAGGCCCATCTAGGTTAAGTTTCCTCAACTTGGACCTTTGGTTAACTTGTTAACAGATTTTGACACAGTGATTTGTTAATAAAGTACAGGGTCTGTTTAAAGAATGTGTAAGAATATAATTTTGCTTTCATCAGAGTAACTCCCTAAAGGCGTAAATGATTGCTTTTAACTGGAAATAGCAAACCAGCTTTCTTTATTGACCCTAAATATACTATCCACATTTGTAGGCTTTGTTAATGTAATTTCACAGTCACCTGGAATGTTTTCTTCCCTCATTCGCTATATATTCAACTCTACTAACCATTCAACAAATGTTTAGTGACTGTTTACCATTTGCTGGACACTGCTCTAGCTGTTGACAATAAACACAAAAGATTGGGAAAAAAAAGGACTCAAGAAGCTTTCATTTTAGTTTGGGGAAAAAAGATAACAAAGTAAGTTAAACATTTAGCATGTGAGATCATGACAAGTGCTATGGAGAAAAAAAAAGGAAAGAGGGAAAAGAGAGTTGCAGTGTAATTTTAAATAGAGTAGCCAGGAAAGGCCTCCTGAGAAGGTAACATTTGAATAAAGGTCTAAGGGAGGTGAAGGAGTGAGACACCCAGTTATCTCTTAAAGAATATTCCAGAAAGAGGTAGCAAATAAAAAGGCTCTATAGTGAGAGCATTCTGGTGTGTTCAAGGAAAGAGGAGAGTAATAGAGAGGACAGAAAGTTAAGTGGGTAACAGATCATATAGGGCCCTGTAGCCTACTGTAAGATTATTTTGGCTTTTACTGGGATTGAAACAGGAAGCTGTTGGAGAGTTCTGAGCAAATATGTGACAAGATCATTCTGGTACTGTATGAAGAAAAATGAAGAGGAACAAGAGTATAAAAACAAGGAGACTAAATAAGAGGTTGCTACAAAAATTCATGGTGTTTTGGACCTGTGTGATAACAATGACAATAATTAGATTGTGGATATATTTTCAGAGTATAACTGATAAGACTTACTTACAGATCTGATATGGGGTATGAAAAACAGAAGTCAAGAAACCTTAAAGGCTTCTGACCTGAGCAACTAACTACAAGGATGGAACTGACATTCTGACCTAAGCAACAAGGACGGAGTTGCCATTAATTGGTACGGTAGACAGAATTCAGAGGAAAGGTCTAGGGCAGAGATATAAATTTAGAGATCATTAGCATACCTATAGTACCTAAAGCCAAGAGGCTACATGAGATCACTGCAAGAAAGAAAGCAGTTGATCTCTGGCTCCCCAGTGTTGAGAAATGGGGATGTTGAGCAAGAACCCTCAATGGAGAGGCACGCATGAAACGCGATGGTAACACAAGATTCTCCCTGTTGTACTGAGGGTAAGAATAAAGAGGGGAGTGTTCCTGGAAACTCACAAACGAGATGACTTTTGAGGTGACCTTTAAAGGATAAATATTCTTCAAGCAGGCAAAGCAAAAAACTGGCAGGCTAGTTACCCTCCCTATGCCTTGGTTTACTCATCGACAAAATGGAGACAATAATACATGTAAAAATCACTTAAAACAGTGCCCAGCAATACTAAATGCTCAAAATCAACTATTATCTACCCAAATAGATTGCAAATTCCTCTGTATCATAGTGTTCTGTACCTAGAATATCTGAGAATTGATTTTGATTTACTTCCCAAAACTTTCTCAATAGTTAAGAGGAAAATGTTTACTTCTGCTACTATAGCACATATATAGGGTTTTACCCTTCTCTGAAAATAGGACAGAACTCAACTAGAGTAGTAATTTGATAAATGATTAATGTGGCATAATCTATCTGGTTATAAGATGAAATCTTGCTAGAATGAAGTTTATTTCCACAGATATCAAAATTATACTGTTGGATTTTAATATTCTACAAAGTTTCTGCATATAAAAATTATGACCATACAAATTTCATTTTTTGAAAAGCTCCTTTGTATTAAGTCTTCCTTGATATTTTATTTTAATATGTAGTATGACCTAATTCATTGAGCTTCATTAAGCTGCCAGAACCATACTGCAAAGACAAGTGGGGTTTCAATTTGCTTACAGATAAAATGTATGGCAGGTATTCCCCAAATCTTATTTAAATTGTGCCTAACTTCAACTGATAGCTTATACTAACTTATCTAATGGGAAAAGCAGAACACAATTCCATATGTACTCGGTGTCATTACTAGATTAAAAATCTATCAATTTTTTCTTTGAATTCTAAAGGAAGGAATCAAGCACAACTAAAATCCCTTCTGTAAGCCATATTAATTGTAACCATTTATTTTTTCTTTCAGATTAACATGCAAAAGAATATGATTACAAGGGACAGAATTTCCAAATATGCATATTCTTGATGGTTTGTTCCAGTTTGCTCCTCAGAATTAACAGCTTGCCAACTTTCAGAACAATTAGCTAACAGGCATAAACCATTAGTCTGTAGCTAACAGGTGTACACGTATTTACCAGAAATTTACAGAAAATAAGGAAAAACAAAGTATCTAAGATGGAAAAAATTTTGAAGCTCAAGGGAAGAAATATGTACCTTAAAAAAAAAAAAGATTTCTCTGTACAAATGGAAGCTATATAACTGCTCTATCGAGAATGGAACGAACAGTTCTAAAATACTCATCTGTCAAACGGTTAAAATGACAAAACTACCAATCCATTTGCTTTTTGCCATTCTTCAACTCCATTCCGGCAAGCTAAAGAAGGAAATCTTTATCACTAGCCATTTCTCTTCAGGTACCTCCAAAAGACTGGTCCAAAGGAGAGAAACAGCAGAACGTAAGTTGCTCTGAAGGATGCCTAAATTTTGTAATTGTGGAGGAAGTGCCCCAAACGAAACTCCCTCAACATTAAAACTAGCAGAGAACTGAACCATGCACATAAACCCAGAGACTTGATAGGTGGCAACGAGGGGTAAAAAATGTCAGCTGCTAGATCTTCTTGTGATGCCCTTCTGAGGCCCAGCAGAAAAGGGACAAGAACAGGACCGTAGCAAACGCCCCACCCTGAAGCCCCTTCTCCTGAACCACATATGAGGGGCCGAGTTCTCAAGCTACTGGCATCTTTCCTAAAAACTCAAAAGGGGAGGGGCTCTCATTGCTCTAGGAACTGGACTGAGCCTCTGGAGGGCCGTCTTGAGCTGCACGCACCGCGGCCGAGGGAGGGGAACAAGCAGAGGAAGAGGATGTCTCCACCGCAGGCGTAAAACCGCGGGGAGAAGGGAATAAATCGTACCGGTTTGTCTCTCTCGAATACTAGCTGGTGCAGCCGCCGCCATCTTGACTCCCACCATTCACTGCACGGTTGGCGAGCGCAACCCGAGGATTACGTGGCCGCCCTGACTGCCCCGGAAGCAAAGCCCGGAGGGGCGGGGCCGAGGGAGGCACTTGGGGCCTGGATACCGCCCCCTTCAGCTTTCCTCAAAACTGGGGAGACCCAGGGAGTTAATGCTTGAGCACCTCGTAGTGTTTACTTTTCAGCTGTGAAATAATAGGGATTTTTATCCTATCTAATCAAGCAGCTTCTCAAATGGTAGCTGCTTTAAATCGAACTTCTAGGGAGGAGCGTGGTGTTAGTAATTAAGTACTAAATTGGTCGTTTTCAGATCTCTTAAATGTTGAGAATGTTCTAGGGGTTTAAAGATCACTAGACTTAAGTAAACGAAGCTCCAGGAACAAAGTAGGGGCTACAGTGCTAGCTCATTTCTGGTTCCAAGTGCAGCAGAAGTCTCCCCCTTGTCCCCCTTTTCAGGGAAACAGGCAGTTGTGGAGCATTGCTCTAAATTCTGGCAGACTTCCCAATCTCATCTGTTAGGCAAAATGGTCTAGTTTTATGCTTTTTTGGCCTACATGTGCACAGGAGCTAAGAAGCTACAAAATGGCAAATTGGTAGCCTCCTCCCTTCCTTTTAAGTAACTCCAAGATCACATAACGGGTGGGGGAAGTTAGTGGACAGAGCTGGTATTTTTAGCAGTCCATCGCCTTAACCACTCGGCCACCTAGTCCCCAGAGCTGGTATTTTAATGTACGGGTGAAGCCATGATTGACAAAACGTATCTGCTGATTTTAGTTTTTGTGTAAAAAAGTTTTTCGACTTTGAGGTATAACTGACAAAATTTGTAGTTTACATAGTTATGATTTAATAGAATTATAACACTATGAAAGGATTCCCATCTACTCATCACATCCATTACCTCAAATATTCATCTTCGTTTATTTTGGTGAAAATATTTAAAACCTACTCAGCAAATTTCAATTATACAATAGTTATCAACTGTAGTCACCATACTATATATTATGTCTCAGACCATATTCATCTTACAGTTGAAAAGTTATCACTACAGCAAATGAACTAAAAAAACCAAAAACCAAAAAACTCCAAATTCATGTAAATAGACCAAGAGTGGCTACCAGGGGCTGGTAGGTGGGAAAAATTGGTTGATAAAAGATTATGAACCTACATTCTTTAAAGAATTGCATCATCTCTCATTTTTACAGCTAACTGGCATATTCACTAAGAATATTCAGTGTTATTTTGAAGGAAACACCAATGATCTAAGTGTATTGTAATTAAACAAATGACAATTCCTGCCCTAGGGAAAAATTCTACTTCATTGCTTGTTCTCATGGAATGTAAAACATACATTTATCTTCTTCCAATATGTGAGAGCCCAATCTTGTTGATTTGGGTACTTTCACTTTCGAATGCAAATCTATCAGCTAACCATTTCAGTTCTATCACAGACTTCTTCCCTAGACTGAGTCATGTTAATATAAAACATTAAGACAATGTTTAACATTTATATACAGTTTATACATATGAAGTGATAAAAACTGTTTTGACTAAGGTGTGCACATAGGGTGGACAAAAAAAAAACTTATTAAAAAAAATATACCCCACAAAATGGTAGCAGTAGACAGACCCCGTAAGGCTGAGACTGAGAAAGGATTTTGTTATGCATTCTTAGAATCAGCAAGAATCAAACTATGGCTTCAAAGTGTTAACCTAATTTACTGTAGACTTTTAACTAACTGGCTCTACCTATCCAGATTTTTGGCTTAAATAATTTATTCTGGTAAACTATTATTTTACATTAGAGAATAATTTTAACACAGAATGTCTCAATATGGCTCATTAAAGAGAGGTTCTCAGGTGTCAGTCAACAACTGCTTACAGGATCTCTCAAATATGAAAAAGATCTTGTATCTAATTAGCATTGTCAGAATCTTGAAATCCTAATAAGTTATTTAAAATAGTTCATATCAGCACTTCACATTTAGTAGCATGAACATATTTATTTAGGAATGTCATTATCAGTATCATGTTTTCTGGTTACATCTGAAGTCAAAAAAAGGGGAGGGAGGAATAGGTTGCCACATCAACTATCACCTGGCATAATACCTGGCATACAGCAGGTATTGGATGGAATATGTTTGGCAATTGGAAAAGATAACAGTCAAAATGAGAACTTGAAAACTGGGCCTTTTCAAAGCAATCCAAATTTTTCTAAACTACATATATATTCAAGTAATCCATTATATAATGTGATGTTCTACTTTGTACTGAATTACTTAAAGCATAAAACTTTGTATTGCATTACTTAAAGCATAAACACTAATTTAATAGCTTCCTGTAAAACTAACAATGAAGGAAGTGATAATCCCTATAAAAAAGAATTACATTTAAATGGAATTTTGTTCTAATCATTTTCTTACAATGACTAAATACTAAAGGCAGTGTCATGGAGAAAACTTACCTATTATAATCCCCCTCACTTCGCATTCATCACTGAGTACAATAGTTTCCACAAATTTAGGGAAAGAATTATTACAAGTTTGGCATAAAGTAGAAGCCAAAGTGAAATCTCAGGTTAGTAATCAAATGAAGGCTTTTCACTTGACCCAAATAATGGCTTATTCCTAATGTAGAAATTAAATATTACAATGTATAAAATCATAACCCAGTTTCTGATGAGATATTTTAAAGAAACTTTAACCTTAAATACGAAAACATTAAAATGACTACAAGAATAGGAAAGAATTGTATAAAAGGTCTTCAGATGAACTTCCCATACCAAAAGGTTTAAAAAGTGTCTAAAAACAATGAATTTAAAACTAATCAAAGACTGTTAATAGTAAATGTACAATAGATGACTTTATGGTTTTCCTCAATATTAGGTATAGAAAACACACTTGAAATATATGGCATTTAGATGACTGAAATAGTTAAATACAAATACACATTTATAAGGGTATATAGCATAATCACTTTTAAAAATCAATGTCAGCAAGAGTTGTGTACTGGCTAGAACAATGAACAGAAAAAGAACATCACAATATCAACCATGTGACATAGTAACACTGCAGGAAAATAAATAACCGATAGGATTCTCTACTATGCCTTGACTATACAGACTAACTTAAAACTCAAACTAATGGAACATCCTTAAACCTAGAAAATGCTTTGCAAATGCATCACTTTAGAAATGTGAATATATGAAATTATTTACATCACACCATATCCCAAAGGCCCTGTCTACACACAAAATAGTGAAATGAGGAACTGAAATACTGTTTTTAATTATAGTCAACCCAAGCACATCGCTTCCCTACCACCCCAACCCACCCAAAATTTGTGTGAATGTTCATCAATTTTAATTACCACTGTAGGAAAAATTAAAACTACAACTGACAGAAAATAGCTTTAATTAGATTTTTTGGTTTCTATTTGTTTAATGGCTTTTAAAATTTTATAAAAACTGGGTACGGTTGAGAAATATCCAATTTATCAACACATTTGGAATAAAAGCTATATGGCAAATTTGAAGTTTAGATATTCAAACAATCCTTGAATTACTTTTGATGATCTAACAATTCAATACAAGACAGGGGCACCAAGGTGGTTCAGTCGTTAAGAGTCTGCCTTCAGCTCAGGTCATGATCCCAGGGTCCTGGAATCAGGCCCCACATTGGGCTGCCTGCTCAGAGGGAAGCCTGCTTCTCCTCTCCCACTCTCCCTCCTTGTATTCCCTCTCTCGCTGTCTCTCTGTCAAATAAATAAATAAAATCTAAAAAACAACAACAATAATAACACAATATAAGACAAATAAATGTCTTCTATAATGTTCTTAAAAACTTCAAGTCAAAATGAAACTTTAATTTGCCGGGTCTGTCAATAAGTGTAACAAGGAAAATTATACTAGGAATATGTTTTAGTTCCTTTGGTATTTAAGAGTTACATCACCAGTATCAAATCAATCCTGTTGTTTTTCTTTGAAAATATCAATAATTTAAGGATGTCTTGGGAAGGATGAGAATATGATGATAGTTGATAACTGCTTTTGTATATAAAAAAATGTGGTTAAAACCAACCTCTCATAATGATTTAACTCTCATGCAATTTAAATTTACTTTGGTGGAAAACGCATTTATGTTTGATAATAGATTAGGAACATAAAACTTTTCCACTTTCTTCTTTTGCAAGAATATAAACATGGGGACATAACTATGGGACTATGTATTTTCAAATTGTTATTACATGATTTCTTGTTACTTTAAGGTATTCTTTGACTTTCAATAACAATAAAGTTTAAAAGGAAAGGAAAATAGTTTATAGTAAAATAAATGAAACATACTAGTTAATTCTGCACTGTGAGATTAGAGTGGGTTTTTCATTCTGTACTTTCTTATACATTTTTCCATTGCTTATATAATAAAGATATCTTTCAAGAGCAAAGAAGTAATGTATAATGCAATGGTACCAGCTTACCTATCATACAACCAACTTGATAATATAACTGTCAAAGAGTCATGGTAATCCACAAAGATAAATGACACACCCCAAATGATTCCGAGTCAGACATAATGTGCTTTTAATACCACACATGGGATATAGAGAAAAAAAGAAAATCCTATGATCAAAGCCAAGCCTTTAAACACTTTTTTAGTTATTTTCAAATATATTTTATCCACCTCAAAAGTGTTCTTAAGACTATGGAATGTCCATAGGTTCTACAATATTTGTGCAATTCTGCTTTTTCATAATACTTCCCACTAGGCATAGTCTAATTGCAGTGTGGGTCTGTTTCAATACAAATCAGTAATCTAAAAACATTTTTAACCAATTCAGTGCCATCCTAGGAAAAATATTTATAACACATACCCCAGAATATATGCCTTTGATTTATATAACACGATTTATCAATTTGTTTTCTATTTAATGCTTTAAAATAAAATAATAATTTGAAAATTATATAAAACTAGAAAAATCATTGTGGCATCCTATAGCTAATCCTAATTTGCAGAAACAGTGAATACAAGTTTTTTTCTTATATATATATATATATCTCAGGTTATTATACTTGAAAAAAGTCTGTACAGCTGTTTTAAAACTATGTATATTAAAGTTTATGACGCATGTATATTAAGAAAATAGAAAAATATCATCAACTTTGACTGGTACACATTAACAAAAAATTTTTTAGCTTAAGTGGCCAAAACATTCCTTTATGTTCATATAAATTTTATTGGGCCAAGAAGCTGACAAGTTTGTTAAAAAAACGGACAGATTTCTGAAACAAAAAGTATCAATAGCAGCTTTTAAAGAAGCATTTTTTTTGTTCAAAACATTTTAATGTCCAATGTAGTGAGAACTTCCTTCCTTTTCTAGTCTTAGGGTGTTTCTTATGGCAAAGTCCATATTTTCTTGAAATTCTTGATACGTATTGGTGATTGGAAGAGCTAAACAGTTATTACACTTGTTCCC